>JAHWFP010145525.1:258279-327509 GCA_023313725.1 Lithobius niger
GAATCAACCAACAAGATCTTTGGCTGCCACCAGAAAACTCAATCTTAATTGGCATGACAGGGGGGAAATCATGCCTATCGATTCTCCTTTGCCCAACTTCTTGAACTTCCGTTCTGATTTTTTACTGAAAGGCCTAGAAGAATCCACGAAATTTGCCCTTTCATCAGCTCTCTACTCTGGAAAGATCAGTTCATCAAGTTCCTCCCCGTCTGGGATCCATTTTGGTTTCTCTACTATGAAAACACTCACAAATCACTCTGAAATCGACAACATCAACCTGCTCCCCAACAAGGCGACATTCCTGAAGACCCTGGCCGAAAATCTGCATTGCTGTGAAGTTCAAGCCCTGCCCATCCACCTAGTCCCGTATGGCTCAACCCTCACGTCACACCTGTTCTTTGAACACCAACTCCCTCTTCCAGAGCAAGACACAAAGACCTTGTGAACCGCCAAACCAATTGTTTTACCTGCACTTTCGAAACTGGTGACGAACCTGAACGTCTCCCCTACCCTAAACGAGCTCCACGCTTTGACGTTTAAAGGACTGGCAACACTGAAATTTGCAAAGGATGAAATCAACCTCCTCTCCTTTCAAATGAGTCTTTGGTAACACTCCGCAAGAATGAACGGAAATTCAATCAACACAGTCATCGTAAACACCAACGAAGCTTGGCACGTCGACAAGGCCGAAAACAACACAGTAACACAGCACATGAAGTGAGGACCTTCTGAACATCATGCATTTTCCACGTCAACTTCCGGGTACCGAGATAAAATGGAAAAACCTTCGCTGCCGCGTCTTGGAGAAGCACATCAAAATTTTCACATCACATCAACTCACGAAAATCACCGAATGAGCCAACCAACCACGTCGTCTGGAACTCACCACGCACCCAGATGTGTCGCCAAATCCCTTAGCACTAAGCATCAGACCGGGACTCCACCATCTCAGGAATGACTTCGTTTCGTCCTGTCACATTGGTCTTCAATGCGGTGCGAATTTTGTAACTTTTGGGGGGAGCCAACTCGCAACCCTAGGGTAATCAAGGTGGTGCCCAACGCCTGCGTTGACGAGGTTTTCTGTTAATGCAACAAAATAAAAGGTAATGTATATTTCCGAACGGCATATCAAACATGAAACTGCAGGCTCCCCAGCCAGGGCCGGCTGAATTTTGTTTCTATTGCCTAATAAGAAATATACATTACCTATACCCACCCTAACTCCTCTCTTGAGTCACCACCATGACACTTAGAGAGGAAAGAAAGATGGTAGCCATTCGGGTCTGTTGCTTTTATGGGAGGAGTGCACATGCTCTAAACTACTACAACTCTTCTAGGGAAAGACAGCATTCTGGAAAGGAATCCAAAATTATCAGGTAATGTATATTTCTTATTAGGCAATAGAAACAAAATTCAGCCGGCGGAAGAGCAGCGATTTAACGTTTTTATTAGTCTTCATCTTTTATTGTTATTGTTGTTGTTATTGTATTAAGGCAGTCAAAACACGCTTATATACGCAAGCGTGTGCATGACTCTACAATGCCACTGTTGAGACGTCAACTGATAAAATGGAGATTCGCTCTGTGTAGAAAACGATACGGAAGCGTGGCAACCTTTAAATGAGATGCAGACTGAATCAGAAACGAACTAGAGAGGCTTTCATATCGTCATGTTTTATATTGCCTTATCCAGTCTTCCATTAGAATATGGAAAAAAAGCTCTGTTCGTCCGCTGTTCGAGCGCAAAAAAGAAAATGAGAAAGTTTCACGCATGTAGGGCCAAAACTCATTAAATTTAATATTTTATACATAAGCTGTTTATGGGAGAACGCTGAAGAAGAAAAGTCACTAGTGAAACATGATTTAATTGTGTTCCAGAAAAAGGCCGAACCATTGTGGGATTGCGACAGAGACAGATTAATAATGAGGGAAGGAAAAAGAAGAGACGTGTTTGTGGAACTGAAAAAAAAAATGGTTTTAAAAATTTGAAAAGACGAAAAATCTAGATTATAATAAAGTCATGAATAATACATTCGAGATAGAAGAAGATATTACCGACCGGTCATTATCATTATTTTATTGGGGGGGGGGGGTGGAGGGGGAGGGCTGAAGACATGAAAATATGACCACCAAATTTTCGATGAGTTCCTCCCCCTTTCAAAATCCTGAGAAAATTTTGAACCCCCTCCACTCAATGTCCAAAAATAACGCGATCTTCTCCCCTCCCCCACAAAAAATACGCTTTTCATATTCCGATTGAGACTGTCTGCTGTTGATTTCATGCCACAAAATTAAGTAAGTAGCACTTCGCAGCAACAAGTCACCACTATAGTGTAAGGAAAAGAAGATGACACGGTTGAGTTTAAAATGTTGTAAAAAACACAGATGTCCATTACAATAATCTTTCGTCGAGTTTCATACAAGTGCGATGAACACACCGTTTGCTTGAATGGCCACTCCTCGAACATAGTCAGCACCTAAAAGACAAAATGCCAGCTAATTTTGATAACCGTTTGTCGCCATCTGATACCGTTCAAGCGTTGGAAAGTCGATGGACGGACCTAACCAAGTCGTTGCTATAGTATTTCCATCTTACAGAAGACTAAAACTGATTAGCTCTACAAACTCCCTAGGAACGGTGGAACAAAAGGTAGAATTGTATTGGAGACTTCTTTGTTCATGTCGCTCGTGGTATTACTGATTATAGAAAGCGAGCAGAAATCCTGTCGGAAGGCACGGCTTTAAGTGAAAACTTTTTTTCATTTCATCGAAACAAGAAGCATCAGCTAGCTCTCCGAGAAAAAAGAAAAAAAAAAAACCTTTTCCGTTGCCTACCTTGCTAAAAAATCGACCTCCAACACTACACGCCACCAACAGCAAATCATCATCTTAGGCCAGCAAGTGTTTCCAGATGCTTCCTCACCGTCCTTCTCCCCTTATCTTACTCCCCCCTCCCTTCTCTTGCCACCCACGTACTCCAATAACTCCCTCATCCATCATCAAGGCAGGTCGTAATACGTCACAGGTGAGAGATGAGGGCCAACTTACCTGCTGTGAACGATGAGAATCATCTCTTCTGTTTGAAAAAAAAAAAAAGAAAACCAAAATATAGGGCGAATTCGTCTGGTTGCGGCTCAAGATTGAGGGGGTGAACCAAATGACAGAAACAGAACAAGAAATGGCTGCTTCCTATAATCCCAATTACTTGGCCTCGTTGGCCCCAATGAGCCATAAAATTATCCCTCCACCACAACCCATCAACAACTTAAAGCGGCACGCATCCTCTAAACTTTTGAGCGTTTTAAAACCACAGAAAATCTCGTCGCATAATATTTGGTCACTTACTGGTACTTGGTTATTCACTGACAGAAAGTAAACATTTTGTTCTATGATGGAGACCTGTTTCAGTGACGCCGGTGCGGGGCAGAGAACAGAATGGAATAGAACACACATTTTTTCAGCAGTAGTAGTGCCAAGAAGGATTTTTTTTTATCGACAATATACTCAACCACGAGTTACATTCCGAAGCGGAAAAAATACCGAGCACTTGCACGATGTGTTTGTATGAGCTTCGAAATGTAACGAAGGGCTGGGAAAAGATCCTTAGACGGAAAGCTGATGCCGGCTGATCGTTATGTCGCCACGGTGACAGAATTAACCTTCATGCATTGTTGGGAAGCCTGATCACGCCTCACGTAACTATCACGTACGTCGTGTTTGTTCAGATTTGGTTTAGGCCTACTCAATGAAGTTCTGTCATACTTACGTTAAGTGGCGGAGACCTGCCGACTCGGTCGTAAAAACAACATGGTGGGACAAATTGACAATTTCATCTGATAAAATATCGTGAACTTATTCTCTGTTCGATTCGAACCGTATTCATTTCGCTACAAGAAATGTGAACCACGGAACAAGATTCAGCCGGAGTGGCTCGCTTGGCGCACAAAACCATGCATTAAACTTATAGCTCCACTCACAACTACAATCTGTTTTAAAACTGAATGCTGTATTTAAAAAAAGAAACCTTAATCAGCCAGTATTGATCTACTTTAAATTTAATTGAATTTCCGAATCTGACTCCTATTTTTAAAATCTATTGTTCATACAGTAATAGTAATATATATAGACGATGCTCGAGGCATCCACCCACCCAAATTCCCCGACGGCAGATGTTAAGTGGAAAAAGTACCACCATTATTACAGTTGTTTTTTGCCGCATGAGGGAGGAAACCGGAGTACCCGGAGGAAACCCTCGTGCAACGGGCGGGAAACAACCGGAGAAAAACCCGTACATATAAACTTCCCATCGCCAGGATCGAACCCGGGTCTGTACGAAGCCAGAGATGTACACTGGGACCAGGACGCCTATCGAATCTGACGCCCCAGTGCTCGCAGCTACCCGTCATATCATTATCATTTTGTTTTAGTGACGCTTAATATTTTCGACCTCCATAACGACGGTCAGTAATGTTAACTTGGGTTCATTGACGACGGTTCCGTCCGGCTGTATAAAATTGCAAACTCTGTGTGAAAAGTTGCCTGTTACTTAAGCCCCGGTGCACATGTGCGGTTTTTGGACGCGCGGCGCCGCTGTGGTGACGCAGCCAATCAATGCACACGTGCATTTTATTAACGCGCGTTGACGCTGCGGTGCCGCTTCGGTGACGTATGTGCGCGTTCGGTTCCCTAACCTCGTGTACCAAAAATTATAGTTTGAAACCAATGAGACGATATTGCCTTTTTCGCTTACCTCGTGGACAAAAAAATTTTTTTAAACCAATGCGACGAATTTTGTTACATTGATGTACTAATTTAAGACCTACCAGGGGAAAATATTATACATCCTTTGCAGATTAACTAAAAAATTCGGATAAGTTCTTCAATTACTTCCCAATGAGTCTTCAATCATTTCTGCAGCAACATTTCATATTTTAGGATAGTTCTTTACTCCCCCAATAAACAATTCCATATCTATTTCTTCGAAATTGGACGCCATTTTCGGTAACGCTTTTGCGGTAAACGGCGGACGTGTGCACCGCTCAAGTCACCCAAGGTACTCAGAGACGCAATTGCATTTTTTTTAACGCTGCGGTACCGCTGCGTTGACGGGGAAAATGCGGTGGAAAACGACCGCACGAGCGGCGGGCGGTAACGCAACGTCGACGCTGGTACGTGTGCAGTACCCAACAGATGTCACGTAAACCAAACCGCAAATGCGGTACCGCACGTGTGCACTGGCGCTAACTGTTACTCAACTGGGAGTTGTGTTTCCTTTTTCAAACACGCCCACACGTAATGTTACTCGCATTTACCTCACTCCATCCCGATTTTGAGTCTTACACAACAAAATCTAATCGAACATCACGAACACAATCGTTATTCATGGAATTAATCATAAACTTATAACGGACACCTAAAGGTTGGTTGTTTGCACTTTCGGTTGGAGCCCAAACTAAAGGTTGGATTGGAATGAAATTTGGTACATCGCTTGAGACTCTCAAAAGTATTACTGAACTAGAATTTGCCGAAAGTCGCCCAATTATTACGGGGGAAATTACACATTTCGCATTTACTGTATTTCGAACACTCACCATTGTAACCTTGGAATCCTGAATATTTAATCATAATTATGAATTTGTTTAGCAACAAAATCATGCACACCGAGCTATAAAAGCATGACATTTGGTACAGAATTCATTCTTAGCAGTACAAAAAATGGAATCAGCCGTGGAACCTTTGTGAAATACCCGTTTGGAGTTGAAATTGTGTGTCTTGCTTCCCGGACTCAGTGTCAACAAGTTAAAACCTCATAGTACTGCTTTGGTAAAATACAATTTTGGCCATGTTAAATAACTGGCTTGGAGCTGAAACCTGCTGCTTCTCTCCCAGACGGCCTTGTGCAAAAGATGAAATTCAAACAATACTCCCACGTCTGGCGTTTATTAGTTCGTCATACTGTATATATACTCTTTGGCCGGCATTATTCTAACGATACTGGTATTTTTATTGCAGATGACCGCAGCAGTTTTTGTTTTTCCGTGGCTCTAATGACCTTTAGTATACAATATAGAGTGTATATCGACTACAGTACTTTCGATCTAGGAAACTCCTCGATTTCTCCATCATTTTTCATCCAGACAGCACCTAATAGCTCGCTAGATGATGGATGAAGGTTTAACTTACTTTCTCGCACCAGCTAAAACAGGGGAATCTTTCTAGTCCAGAAATAGAAACTCGACCTTTTATGTGTGGACGCCGGCTCCGTCCTCAAAAGATTTACCAGCAACCTGAAATAGTTGAATTACTACAATAAATCTTATGAAAAGTATAACCCCCAACAAATTAAACAGGGCGCTCGTTAGCGGCACAGAATTTTAAAAAAATTGCTTGGATGGAAACATACAGGGTAAACGAAAAGTTCCATGTCTGGTCTCCGTACTTCTTGAAAGGTATATAGATATATAGAGCTTCCTGTGTCTGTACAGCGACAATTCATCAAAATGTTGGCAGGCATGCAAAACTTGCACTATTGCTTGCCTTGAAAATGGACGGGACTCAGTTCCCTTGAAGACTTAAGGCAAATCTAACTTGGTATTGAAGATTATCCGTGGCTTTCTCATAATGGATCTCCCATTTTTATTTTTTTTTTTATTTTAGCACAGCTTTTTGGACTCGTAGTCATTGTTTTAAATTAACCCTTCCGACCACCAAACTGGATTGTCGAAGCCACTTTTTTTCCGGAGAGAGTGATCCCTATGTGGAATATTCCTGCTGAGGAAATCGTCACTGGTTTAAGAAATTTTTAAGCTTTGATATCGTGACTCACTTTTAAATAAAATGCATAATATTTTACATTATACCATGGCTGTGACGTCACGCTAACTCAACGCCACGCTAAATTTCCGTAGGTTAAATCCCGTTAACCAACACCGGAAGTTGCGTCATTGCAAAAAGTGTGAGTTATCAAACTACCCACACTTTTGCTTATAACCCACACTTTTGACACTTCCGGATCACGCGATCGGGAATGCACACGCCAACAACCAAATACAGCATGCAAAAAAAAAAAACGTTAACGCAATAAAAACGTATAAAGCGAATTACTAAAAATGAATTAAATCCGATCCCTGCAAACTCTCATATGTCTGGTCCATATCTAAGCTTGTTCACTCACGTTACCTCCCCACCCCCCCCCCTACTCCCTCCCTCCCTCTACAAATGGAATGACCTTCAGTCATACCGATACCCTATTACCATATTTTTTAAACAATTCTCAAACTACAAATGCACAAAATGAATTACGTACCTTCTCAGAATGTCCTAGTAATGTCACTGTATCCCTGCTGTCTCACATGTCGAATTATTCGCTCTAAACACGATAAGGCTTCGATAAGCGCGAGCGAGGTACCAGCGAAAAACCAAACCCAGCTAACTGCCAACCGACGCTTGTCTAACTCCCACTCCCATCCCCCTTCCTCCACAAAGTTTGACTTGTCCGTCTATCACAGATTTCTCCCTCCGCAAACTAAAATGGTATGACCTTCATTCGTATTCAGGATACTGATGATCGGCGTTTTCTTGAAGCAATTTTCACAAAACACAAACACGTTTTAATTAAATACGAGTTAGCTGGACGTCCCAACCTTGATATAAATCAGTTATAGTTTATAACCGATTGGTTATCGATTTTTAACCCACGGCTGGGATGATTTGGCTGGCTCGACATGCAAGTTTTTTCCTCGACGTATTTGCATGTCTCGCCAGCCAATCATCCCAGCCGTGGGTTAAAAATCGATATTTTCTTCATAGCTTTTACAAACTTGCGATGTTTGGAATATAACTGCAACTGTTCTAAAACTTTGTCATACATATGGCGAAGCGGTAAATTTTTTTCGGGGTGCCAGGGTCCTTCACATTGGTTGTTGTGCCATGGTGGTGAAAAGAGGGGGAGGGGGAGGAGAGAATGGATGGGAATTTAATACTTGAGCTGCTGCAACACGGAGACCACAGCAATGTTTACACTGTAGAAACTTGGTTTGTTTAATGTTTACACTGCAGATACTTGGCTTGCTAACAAGTCTCAGCGTTATAATTTGTCATAATTTCATGTATGATGATAATCAATTCGTGGTTGTTGGGCAGGGATGGTGTCGAATGATTTGTGGTCTACACTTTGAGGAAAGGTTTAATCCCAGTTTATGAAGCAAACAATTTGCTTTAAACACATTTTACCTTGTAATTTAATCTTTTTTAGTTTTATCGAAGGGGTACAATATGCATGTATTAGTGTCTCGGAAGCGGTTTGGCTATGTGAAAATCTTTGGTCTTGACGCAAGGTCATTATGTTGCTAACTTCTAAATTACTTGTTGTAGAATAATAGAACCGTAGACCAATAGCGACACACAAAAATATGGCGTTCAGAATCGGGATTTACAGGCAATCTAAGGGACCGGTCATTATTTATGGCCGGAAGGAGGGGGGGGGGGGGGGCAGGAGAAATTAAAATGTGACCACCAAATTTTCAATGACTCTCCCTTCGAGACCCTGAAAAAATGTTGACCCTCCTCACTCGAGGCCAAAAAATAATGTGACCCCCCCCCCAAACAAAATGCGCTTTTCGTATACCTATCATCATCCGCTGTCTGCAGATGATTTCCTGTAGCCAAGATCAGTGTTTTAGCTAAATTAAGTCTCCACACCGACAGTTATACCATTCGTTAAAAGGAAACATGTCTCGTTTTTAACAAATAGATACTTTGGATTAAAAAAGTTCTCTAAAATGTTCCTTACACCCATCCCTTGTCGAGATTCGTACAATTAGTATGATGAATACACTGTTTGCCTGTATGTCCACATCCGTAACATAGTCAGTACCTGAAAGATAGAAGAATCCAAGAAACCATGTGCCAAAGTTTGATCAGTGTGTTTTTGACCCCCACCCCTCCCCTTCTTGGCAGGACCTGAAAAATGTATGACCCCCCCCCCCCCCTTTGAATGGGTCCAACAAAGTCATGGTCCCCCCTGGTGACCGGTCCCTAAATTATCGTAAAATACTGCACTGCAGTACCTCGGGACATGCAGGAAAGTGTTAGTCACTTGCTTGTATGATGTCTCCATGTGTAGTTCAGTGTAGTTTTTACCAGTAAACTTTGCTGACATGTTAAACCTGCGATTGTACTCTGAATTCCAGCCTGTGTTTTGCGTTGGTATTGGCTTACGGACCTCTGCAACTTCCAAGTTTATCCCACTATTCTACAACAACAATTTAGAAGTTACCAACATGATCATCTTGAAGGTCACCATAATGCATTTCAAACTTTCATGTATACTGAAGTTTCTTAAGCGTTTGATGCATTTTTGTCTAAATTTACTAGCGTTTTTTTTTAGCAATTTTTTCCCCAATTGATTTACATTGGGGGGGGGGGGGATCGAATTCTCTTCAACCGCTCCCTTGGCTCCACCTTAGCTTCACCTTTCCGTCTAACACATCACAATATAGTAACAATGTAGTATCATAATATATTGTGACAGCCATGGAACTTTGGCTACCGTTTTAAGGTTTTAAACTAGTGTAGAATGAATCGTTCTGATTCTGATTAACGATGCCCAAATGTTTATTATGTACATTGAAATATGTTAAAACACATTTTTGCCAATTAACGCCCTTTTCAACTGCTGAGGTTATATCTGGACGGAGAGGAACAATTATTTTGCTACGAAATACCTACGAACTTTTACATGTAAACGATTTAGAGGATAGCTTTTTTTCAATGCTGCCCAAGAAGGTAGAAATCATAGGTGTCCGCCGAGGATGTTTTCTAACCCCCGGACTGCATTCGATACAAGCTATCCTCTAAATGGTATACGCCGGGCCATTTTTGCAAAAGTGTGGCAATAACTATTACTGAATACCGGCTTTCCGAGTTATTGTCCCGGAAGAAACAATGATCTAGTAATGGTTTTTTTTTTTTGCAAACTGCGAGCCAATAATTAATGAATTATTGGCCCGCACTTTTAGAATCATTGAAGTATTAATGAAACGTTAAGAAATTAAAAACAAAAACGTCAAGTGTGCCGTAAAAAAGAGGGTTTGATTGAATTTTCTCGTGTTAAAATGAACACGGATAAAAACTGACGATTTTTAGTTGAAATAATCAAATTGAGAAAATTCCATCTGTTTAGATGCTGTTTTGCTTTACGTTTTAAATATAGGATTGGTAAAGCACTACAGTACCTAAACAGATAGAATTTTCTCAGTTGTATCGCCGTGCATGATATCGTTGTAGCCTAGCTATTGCGTAACCTATCCCCTTCACCGACTTTTACATTGTCTTAGCATTGTTGCTCGATTCCGAAGCACCCTGTCACCTAATGCCTTTTACTAGTTCTTATGAAGTACCGATGAAAATTCTTACGGATGTTGTTTGGATAATAAAACTCGTTCGGACAGAACTGCCAAAAAATTCCATTCTGAATTTGCCAGGCATTTTTGGCTCTATCGACTTTTACATCTTAAAACACGCAAAATTGGACCACAAACCTCATCCCTGAGTTCATTTTCTGCAATTTCCTTTTCAGACGTTCATGGTTGAGTCCTGTCACTTCGCATTTGCCTTAAAAATAACGAAGTTGTTAGGAAATGCTGCAAGACGCTATGCTGCAAACCACCACTGACATGTATATACGATCTGGATTGAACGTCCCTCAAGTGTGAAAGGGGCAACTGTTAGTTGTGATAAGATTTGTAGCAATGCGCCCCCGGTGGATGATCGATTGAACCTGCCTGGAGCGTTTATTTCATACGATGAGTTCATCTAATACGGTTATGGCTGTTGACTGCTGAGCATGAGATTTTTGTTTGAAAAGTGCGTTCGAGTTTTGACGCTGACACGCTCCAGCTCTACACTCTGCCTATCACAAGTAATAATTTCTTTCTTGAGGGGGAAGAAACGGAATTTGCAGAATGTGCTGCGTCGTGGTTGACTTCTTTTGAAGGATGGTTTGAAATGGGATGACACGTGCGTGGAATTGGAATCGAAAATACTGAATCTAGTTAGAAGTTTAAATGTAAAAATAAAGTGGGCCGTAATGTTGCTAAAACTTGTCAATAACAATGAAGAATTAGTCGGGAAGAGCCTACATTTAAAAGACTTGTGAAGGGAGTGAACCACACAGAAAAAATTCTAGTTCTCTGCACAATTAAAAAATCTTGAAACTGTTTACGGAAGAAGAAGCTACTTTTTTACAGGGGCGATACAAGAATAAATTGGGCGGAGGGAGGGGAGGGGGAAGTCGGGCACCGTTTTCACTTGGGCAGTAATGGTGACTTTGTAAATTGACATGATTGCTGCCCTGCTCTGTTATAGTTAGATTAGGTTATCTAAGTCGAATTTAACGCGTGAGGTTCGATTTTAATTTTTTAATGCGTAAAGCTGTATTGCATGAGGAATTACGTAGCAAGGGCTGGTTTTCTGTGGTGCTACCTAGCTAAGATCTACTTAATAGGAAGGCCACTGCAGTAACGGCACTCGCAGGCTTTTGCAAGTTTCGTGTGAAAAGCAAAGTTTCTTCGGCGTAACAGCTCGTTCGGAGTTCTTCAACATTCTTTACTGTTCAGGTTGCAATGTTGCCTTCCCTGAGCCGAGTTCAACCTGATTGTCGACCATCGCATACGTGACGACTTGCATCACTCTCCATATGCTAACCACTGATCTCCATTGTGGTACGTTCGGTTAACCCGAACACAGTAACTATATGCCCAGGCGGGCGCACCGGTACAACACCGCTCTCTATATTGCCTTCAATTTTTTACAACGAACCACGTTCTCACCAACTTTACTGAAATATGTCTAGCTGTAATGTGGACAGTTGTCTAGACAACGGACGGAGGATTGTTATTGATCTTTTAAGCATTGATTTTCAGGTAAGAATGCAGATTTTTGTTGATCTTTAAAGCTTGGATTTTCTGGTAAGAATAAAGAAAGGTGCAAATCTCTTAGCCTTAAACCCTACAATAAACTTTCATAAAAGCAAACATAAGTCTAATCTCCTCTGCTCAAGTGAATCCTTTAACTCCTTGTTGTCAAGTGAGTGAGATGCACTCGGCTAAAGGAGATTCACAAACAAACAAAAATAGACAGACATATAACAAGTTAAACATATACGCCCTGCAGTTAGTTTCTCCTTATTTATACATAAAAGTTCTCAAGTGTACAAATTCAGTTGCAAAAGTGCGTCCACTTGAGAGAAAGCGCTATGACTGCAACCTTGTTGATGTAATTAATTGGGTGGGCACTGGGATTATTTGTTAAGTTGGTTTAATTCTCTTTGTTGTTTAGAGTTTCTCTTTAAAATTTCATAGCCTAAATGCTATTAAAACACTAAAGAAGAGACAATAATTATAGACAGAGGAAACAAAAATTAAATCTCAAGAAACTGAGAATTTGATTAACAGCCCTCATTTGAGAGTAGGGGCTTAATTAATACGCAACCCTTGCCTACCTACAACTGAATTAAATAATTTACGTTACGCAAACTTAAAGTGGAACCCCGCTACCTATGTTCCCGTTTCTATGGACATAGCTCTCCATTTCGTGTCTCGTAGGGTCGATTTTTCTGCAGGGCGTTGGAGCATCTCCTAATTTTGTCACAATTAAGCCCAAACTTCAGGGACTTGGTTGGTGTCACAATTTGCATAGTCGACGGGCCTCCGGTGCAACCTGACATAATTATCAAAATGAAAGCCGCGGTAATTACGATGTCTGCTGAGAAGGAAACTTAGTAGCCTAAAAGCCATCATCCAAAAATAAGCACAAAGTCATTATTGTATTCCGGCTGACGTGGTTCACTTTGTCTTTTACGAAATTAAGCCACAAACAACGGAAAACTCACGCTTGCTTTTGTCGCGTTGTTTTTCCACCCCATTGCCAACGGACGTGTCGTAAAAAAATGTTTTAAAAGCAAGCTGCGTTTCATTTTCGTTTTATTGTCCTACACGACCAGGGAAGGAAGCGCCTTATCAATTTAGAGCTCGGTAATAAACGACAATGAATTGTGAAGTACTATTTTATTGTCACTTAACACAGAAAGCATCATTTAGTAATTGCGAAACGATTACTGTCCAATGAATGATCAGCAAATGGCACTTCACAAGCCAATCAGTTTCATTTTTCACTGACAAACTGTCGCGTTGTTTTCCCATCAGTTGGCCACTTATTGTTGCCATAAATTGTGTATCAGTTTGTGACTCAGGAGACTACCATACCCGTACGCGTCTGGAGGCCTTGGAGATCATGGAGTTGTTACCCGAATTGTGTGATGAGCGTTTTAGAAGCAAACAGAGTTAGGTTAGGTCCAAACACATTTACTCGCGATAACTTCGCACGAAGTACACATTTTTCACAAACCTAAGCAAAGTGTTGCGCTAATGTCGCCAAAAGTTAAATCTATCGAATCGAGCGCTAAAAAACGCGTCCTGGTAGGCGATAAAAACCACAATCACGAAAGTCACGAATAGTATTTTAGTTTTCGGAAAATAGATGTTTTCCTTGATTACAAAAATGCTAAAAATACAAGTTAAAAAAGCATGAGAGGGTGGGATCCACAACTACAGATCCGCTATTTTGAATATGGCGGATCTGTAGTTGTGAATCCCACCCTACCATCCTTTTTTTTTTAAAACTTATATATTCATAATATTTTGTGAATAAGGAATACATCCATTTTCCGAAAATTAAAATACTATTCGTGACTTATGTGATTGTGGTTTTTATCCCCTATCGGAAAACGTTTTTTAGTGTGCATTCTGCACTACAACAAAATTATTGAAGTTTTATCGAATCGACTCAATAACTTGACATGATTAATATGTAAGTTGCAAGAAAGGTATTCTAAAAACCCACAAACAACATGGCGGAATAACATTTTAAAATGTCTACTAATCGACAACAAAAACTGAAGTAGGGCAACAAACATATCAGTTAACAAAAAACGAGATCGTTCATAACAAAACAACAATGCAACAACAATACGTCAGCAGAAACATTGAACACAGAACTTCAATAATTATACAAGTGACCAATAATATCGCACCAGTCCCTTGCAAACCAGAACTTAATTAGCAAACAAAAACGAACTCGTTTGAAGTTTAAGGTAGGGTTTGAAAGGACCCACCTCCCGGCGCCATTTTTCTCGATCCACCTCATCAAGTATGGCCCCAATGTCTATTTCCTTATCGTTAGTCAATCCCTTGGTAAAAATCCGCTGTAAAATGTGGAGTCTGGGAGATTTTCTGTTTAATAATTGTTAACTATATTTACTGCGAGACGCATGTATATGATCCTTTGCGCACTTACATAAACCATGACGTTTTATCTCTGTGTGTGCATGGACTAAATTATACCATGAGATCAAAAATCTAAAAGACTAATAGGGTAAAAATTTAAATTAATTATTCCAATAGATCGTCAAGCATAAGACCCTAGCTAGAAAATTATAAATTGTGATGTTAAAATACGAGAATCATTACGGTTTGTGACGACACAATTAATGAGTTCATGCTGGTTCGTCTATTACGCGCAATGCCAACTAAGACAGTAGCTGCGTTCTTCGCTGCTAGGAACGCAGCTAATATCTCAGTTGACCTTGGCGATTGTATATGCGCGGCTTGTGTCAGGCAGGCCGGATGTTGCTTTAACTGATCCTAAGTCAAAACAGCAGAGCAACACAATTAAATTTCCTTGTAAGGTTTCATATACCGTATTGTTGTATTCAACCATTAGACACGCAAATAAAATTAAAACCATAGCCTAACTTTTGTAATTAATGTAAGGATAATATATTCTACAATATAGGCTACACACGTATCTACTTTCGGGTTTAATAACAAAATTTTGAATTGCTGAAGTTTTCGAAAACTTGAAAATTAAGGTAAGAGTAAATCCATGATTTTCCAGCTTTACGTTGAAAAGTCATCAAAATTCCTAATTTTTCAAATCCTAGAAAAGGACCTTAGAAATTCCATATCGTTCAAGATTTAGGTTACACACTCGCTTATTTCCGGGGCTACATTTTTCAGCATTCTTTAAGTCAAAGGGTCTCTTTTGTTGAAATTATTGGTGATACATTTACTACTTTTCAAGACTTTCGATTTAAGATTTCAGGCTTGAAATTACATTTTTATTTTTAATGATATTTCCATGTTTTCAAGGACTCGCACGAACTCTGAATTACTTTATCTGCAGGTCTGTACAATGCGATGCCATAAGACGATTCATTTTTACGATTTTTCAGCGATGTTTTTTAGCCAAGTAGAATGCAACAATCTGGCCTATCGTGTTCTAAAGTAAAAACTGTAAAAACAAGTAAATACAGCAGTAAGGTTTCACGTGAACTAAATAGTACAGCAACACTGCGATTTGAAACTTTACCGTTAAGTTTATTTGTGTTCCTTGGCTGTTTTGACTTCGGTTTTAACTTAGTTAAACCTTACCTAACCTTAAACATCAAACTAGTTTTTTTTTTCTAATTCATGATCACTTTGACATACCAAGTTGGTCTTCTGTACTCCTTGCAAATGCACCGAATTTCGCTTGCTTCGCTCGCTTATTCAGTTTGTTCGCAGCTCATTTTCAGCGTATTTAGCCTTTATCTAGACAGGGTGGGGCAGAAAGGTAGGGCCACACCTGGCAATCACAGATGGTTAATACTAGAACAATGAAACTTTGCATGGTATGTAGGAGAACAGGGCCCCACTAACCATGTGCCAATCACTGACCTTGGTGCAGATTTCAAGGTCATCATGATGATAACTTTTTTATCCTGCTTCATAGGACCTGAGTGTAAATTAAAAACTCGTAGACATTAGCAAGGCATGGCCATTGACAAAAACGGAGCGCAATTCGGTACGTTAGTTTAGGAATTACGCAAATGACTAGCATCATTCTGTTTTACTGACCGAGTGGCTTTCCTGCTAAACACGACGACAGAAACGTTAGGGTCCTTAGATGCACCATGCATTGGTAGGTAACGGCGTCGGCAGTACACGCAAATTAGCATAATTTAGTCAACGTGGTCAGTCCTGAAACAAAATCAGAATGTTAAACTACGGGCCGGACAACTTTAGTTTGATTTTCTAGCTGACCACGGTGAAGCACATGTCAATTTGTACAACATGATGTAATTTGCAGCGTCATTCTGCCGACACATGAATCTAAAGACCCTGACAAAAAATGTGGACGGTATGATAAATCTGTAACATGTCGAGTCATCAGTATGTCAGTTGTTGTTTTTTCCAATGGAACGTTCACAATAAACCTTGCCTTAAACATCAAACGAGTTCGTTTTTGTTTTCTAATTCGTTATACTTGGACATACCAAGTTGGTATTCTGTACTCCATGCAAACGCACTGAATTTCGCTCGCTTCGCTCGCTCATTCAGTGCAAGTCGTTCTGTTGGAAATTTGTTGGTCTGCATTTCTCTTATAGCGGCTTTGGCCTTTATTCGTATTATTATTAGTAAAATGGGCAACGGACATTTTAGCTTTAACACGGAATGGTGACGTCAAACCACTATACAAACTAATTCGTAATAACTTCCTCTTCACGCTTCCACAAAGTTCGGGTGAATTGTTGGCTAACCTTCATTGTTAGCATATGTTTAATCTTAATTCTAGGCCTTGTTGCTGGCGTTTGCTGATGGGCATTGTTGCCTAATAACAATGTTTAAAACAATGTAAAACAATAAAACTGATCATAGGGGCCCCATAACTCTGGAATGGCATGACTAATTGAAATTTCTATTTCTATAAAGGGCACATCTGCGGAAATAGATCTTGCAAATGAGCTAAGAACCAGCTTTCTAGGACAAATGGTTTAGTATGCAGAGACCATCGTATAAACGTGTCCGAAAAACAACAACTAGAAAGAAGTCCAAGCTAAAAATGAATATTACGATTCCAGCTTAAGTCCATATCTCCGTAGTGAGAAATCGGCAATTAATAAAAGTTGCTACTCAACTTCACCAAGGAAAAAACAACTTATATACTAAATTTGAGTTACAAATATTGAAAGACGGTGGAGAACTTAAGCATAGAAATTTCGGCTTTAACATGGGAGACTGAGGTCATCTAATATAGATGAAATTTGAAACAGATAAACTAGATTTTAGATAAACGAACCAAACGAGGCTGGAGACTAATGGTAAAAATGAGATTTGAGATAATGAGACTTGACGTAAACGATATAAAGGAGATTTTAGTTTACTAAGATAAGCGAGATGGACGATATCTAACATTTATTACTTAAGTTTATACTGAGTTGCTTTATATACACTGCATCCACTAAGATTCCTATCTACAAAAGACATTAGGATTCCTGGCTCACAGAATATTTTTAACTAGTTGTACCCCCGGTGTAACATACGCCGGTCTAGCCAGTTCCCACATACCTGAGAGAAATAGTGTAGTGGGCAGTATGGAATGAAAAGGATGCCGACTGCCCCAGCCTCCGTACTCCGAACTTAGCTGCGGCCTACCCCCTACATTCTCCCATTGTATGGTCCGATTTCCCCCATGCCCCCCCCCCCTACGTAACCCCGTTCCCGTCCCACAACCCCTGCCCCCCACCCCGGTATCCCCTATTGTGTGGTCTGAATATCCCCATCCATACTCCCCCTCTCTTTGAACACCTGCTGATTTGTTTTGTTATGGAAGTAAATGTCTTTTTTCAATGGAGGACGCTCAATAGCCAGTTTCTCCGTTCTGATACCAAGCGCAATACACCCAACAACGATCGTGCATGCAGTGATTGTTACTCAACCAACTTTGTAACTTTTCAAGTCGGATCTTAGAGCTGGCATTATTAAAACAATATTCCGTTTGTTACTGATTGTTACAGACATATTGTTACAGACATTGTCGGTCCCTCGTCCTCTTTCATTATAGTCCATGATGAGTTTGCTTGCCCAACCTAAGCGTAGATAGTTTCCAATGAACCCCGGCTATTCTTAAATAAAAAAATAAAATAAAATAGTTGTTCCCCGGCGTAACATACGCCGGTCTAGCTGATTCCCGCTGCTTCAAACTCGGCTCTAATAGTCAGCATTATTGAAGCAATAATGTTTGTTTTTAATTGTTAGGGCGCATATCTGTTCTCATTGTCGGCTGTCCGCCCTTTTTCTTTGTTACCGTGGGAAGAATGAGGGGGGGGGGGATTGAGGCTTAATGGCGCGTCGACAGCTTGGTCATTAGCGCCAACCTCAGTCACAGTGCAGTGGTCCGGGTTGCCACTGCACCACACATTACAGAGACATTATTCAAACCCCTAATCTAAATCTTGTCATGGGAAGAATGAGCCCTCCATGCAGAACTGGGACGCGGATCTGAAAGAGGTTCTTGGTGTACCCCCGCACATTTCTGGTACCTCAGCTCTAAGGCAGGTTCTTCGGTTCTGTAAGATGACTGGGCGTTTTAATTAGTTTTTCAAAATGTAATTCGAAGGTATTCAAGATGAGTGTGCACAGGATATTGCTATGGTTATCTGGATTAGGTATAAGTTTAGAATTAAATTATAGTAGAGTGTATGACTGCACAGGTCCTGTAGACTCTCAATAAATCTAATCTGTAATCTGTAATCTGAGCCCGCTCGCGCTCTTGCTTTGATCTCTAACAATCCCTTTCAGCTCTGCTCCTGAGAAGTCTGCTCCTAAGCGAAATAAATAGGTAGATAGATATTATTCACAAACAGGAAGCACAGAAAAGCAGCTTTATTCGTATTCTTATAGCTTACACAAGCATTTCGGAGTCTTGTCTCCATACAGAACATTCTTACTAATAAACTGTTCTTATTTGTCACTCCTGATTTTGTTTTTGCGAATAGAAGAATTTGAACACAGATGGGTGATCTGATTTTCATCAATAAATAGTGCTGATCCAGTTACCGCGGGATGGGTGACTAGTGAAGTTGGATTAAAATAACTTTTCACAAACACCTGAGCCTTGCAGTTTATCCCATAAAATGTTAAAATTGGTTCAGTCGTCTGATCCTCACGCGAGGGAAAACAACAACAATAACAGTAACAGCAACAACAAGGTTGTTGGTTGTTGTTGTTGCTGTTGTTGCTGTTCTGCTGTTGTTTTTCCTCACGTGAGGATCAGACGACTGAAACGATTTTAGCCAACAACCATCACCACCAAAAACAACAACAACAACAACACCAACCCACAACCATCACCAACAACAACACATAATCAGACTAAAATGACATTCACGACACGACGTATGCGATCTGCACTGAGTTTGCATAATGAACCAGAGTTGATAAACAGCACTGTAAAACAAAATATTCCCCTATTTGAAGCAAAGGACTAGGGAAAACTTGCGCATCCAGGAAGAAAAAAACCGAGGCCAGATTTACTCTTTCGAGAGATAGCCTTGCTTCAAAAGTATTTGCATACCCCCTTTCCACCCTCCCTCCCTTCAATGCGTTACTGCTGTTTGATGTATGCTGAAAATGTATGGACATGTTTACGTAAAACCGTGACACGCACACACTGCATGCATAATATTATTTCTTTTTTGGGATTAAACATCAAAACGAATAAATTGTACACATGCAAATTTTATATTAGTATATCTGGTTTAAAGGAATCCCACGAGCCGCACAATGCAGCTTCCTGTGAATCCAGCCAGCTATGCCGGCCATTGTCGACTGAACGGTGGCGCCAGCTGGTCAATGGACCGTTCCCCAATTGCCCAAGGCTACTCCAGCGTCCACCCACAATGGTGTTTACAAGTTTTCATGGAACGGAGATTACTTTTTCGCAACGGATTTATTCGCTGAATCCATTTTATCCCAGGCGTCATCAGATCGAAAGTGAATAGTTCCATCAATCAATATTTCTTATACGCAGTAAAAAATATCAAAACAGACAGAATAAGATCTAGGGAACCTTTGACTTCTCTTTGAAGAGGTACAAAATGAGACAGACCTGTCGTTAAAGGGTGGTGTACATTCAGTACGTCTTAGTCCTAAGCTGACCTTGTAGGCCTTCATGTGTGGGTATATACAGAACCCGAAAAGACGAGCAAAAAATATGTTAGTCTCTTTAATGCTGCCACCTGGTGGTGAAAACTGAGTCCGCTGCTCACGTAATGATTCGTGGTGGTATGGACGTAATCCAGAGTGAAGGAGCTACGAGTCCTTCGTTTTCCGGGCCAGTAGTTTTTAATACCAGTTTTCAATGTGAAGTGTGTGTTAAGTTGAGTTTCTGATTAACTAATCAACTCAATGCTGTATAGTACTGTTATGCCTTGTTAGTGTGACGTACTTCAGACGTCACTTCCTTATGTAATAAAAGAGAATTAATAGGAAATCCTGTGCAGCACTTCACCCAACTTTGGTTCATTTTTACTAAAGCCCTCAAGGATTGAGAGGGCTGTAGAACCTTGGATTAATAACTACACTTTCGTTACGGGATAACTCACTTCCTAGACTTATCGCTCAAGCAACGCGTGCAAAACTACGGGACAGAGATTCTAGTTTCTCAGATTTGCCACGAGAGCGCAAACTGCGGAAAAGACGGTTGAGCCACGTGACCAGCGCCTGCCTCTTGTAGAAGAGCGTAGTTAAATAAAGCGTAATTGAACCGGCGGCCCTGTCAGCGTTTCATTGTTGGAAAATTTATGAAATGTAACACCATACATGTGTGGTTTGCCATACTGTCTGGAATCAATCGAGCAGTTGCCGTGAGCGCACGTCACCATCATCCTTGGATTTGCCCGGAAGTAGCCGTGCTGAAGCTTAGTTCGTAGTCGCTTCCACAGATGACGCAGCACGTTTTGATCGCGAGAGCTTTGGACGGAAAGTTGCATACATTTCGGAGCGAGTGAGTAGGGCTTGGTAGAACTTTACAATGGTAGTGAAGATTAATAGTAATGTTTAAGCAATCTTTATTTAAGCTTAAACTTAAGTAACGGTTGGCTTGTAATGCACCGCATAATTTTAAAAACTTACCTGCGAATTTTCTGTCGTCCTGGTTGCAGTGTCTAAGGTGCAGCTGGCAATACTCCCGAGCACAGAGGTCCCTCTTCATCTCCGTCAAGTTTCTCCGTGGAGGGATTCGGACCAGATTGTAGTCATTTTCGTCAAACTGGATGACAGGTACTTTTCTCCCATGGCGAGCATTTGAAGCCATTTGGGACGAAGAATCATCGGTTTGCCAAGAGTATAGCCTAAGGAGCTCATGGATAATATGGGAAATTGATATGGTATGGATCTGGCAATAGCGTAATTGCTTTAGTTTAAGCCTGCGTTAGGTTATTGTGAAATTGTAGTGCATGCCATGTTACTTAGCTATTTTCTTTCTATTTTCTTTTAGTGGGAAAGATGTTGATATATATTATTTATCTCAGCGGGGAAGGAATGCTTAATATCATGTCTTTCCCGCTGAAAAAAAATGGTTTCATCTGGGTTGGGTTCAGCAAAACTCCATAGTACTGGCTAAAGTCGAGATCAAACTGTGAATTCCAGCCTTTCCCAAATAAGGCTGCTGATTTCCGGGAAGCAGCAATAGCTTCCAGGTCCTTAGTATGACCATCAAACTTACTTCTAAGCTTAATTTTTCTTTTGGACTTAATCTCCCCACCCAGTTCAGACTTTATTATCACGGGTGTTGGGTTGGGCTTACCTTGGCAATACTAAAATAGTCTTAGTACCGAGGAAAATCAAAAAGAATCACGGTTAAATCACAACTTGAGTCAACTTCTACTGGCAGCACGCGACCTTTCAAACTACAATCTGTCAGTCCATTTTTTACTGTTAACCGTACAATGCATCATGTTACTTACATAAGATAACAAGCAGCTTTCTGTGCCTTCCGAATTGACAGAATTGGCGCCCGAATTTGGATTTACAATTCGATGTACATTTTAAACTCATGAAACTATTTACGCTAGTCTGAAATTATCCTTTTTGGTTTAAGACCCACAGACAATTCGCTCACGAATTGTGAATGCCCCACGGCCACACAAGTTGGTAGACCTCACGCGTTCCTAGAGTCACAACAGAAACACCTTAAGTCTTTAGTCTTATCGGCCTTTTCTTTAACTTTAACTTTAAAGTCAGAAGAACCAGCATGAATTTCCTGAACACGTTATCCTTAAACACTGAAATATTACTCACTTAAAGTACCAATGGTATCAACATAGCCAACTGGTTCTCAAAGTGAGCTTTTAAACACTATTTCAATATCATCCTCTTTCCACCCAGGTGACGCATAAAGAGCTAGCAAACTTACTTAATATGCATACATGCAAATTTCTTTAAAGTTTTAACGTTACTGGTACCATCAAAGTATTTTTAATCTTTAACGTACGTGCAAGTATCACTCTAAACTTTTAAAAGCAGTTCACTGTTTTTAACTATAGGCTAACTAATAAACTTCAGTTCAATGACAGTTCATCATTAACTCTTTAGTTTTAAACGTATCAAGTGGTCGGTTAACAGCTTTAAATAGGTCAAACCTTTGCTTTATGATGTGAATAGTTTCTATAATAGTTTTACTCTAATAGTGACAAGTTTTATCATATACTTGTAAAGTTTATCTTAAGCTTTTTAACATGAGCCATAACACTAACTTCTTATGCAATTAAACCCTCGGACAAGAACTTTCAACCTCATACTCTTTGCCACTGAAAGAAATATATTTACTTACCCTTGCTGTTTGTTACATGCAATAAATTCATCTGAATGAACACTGAGCTTCTAAAAAATTAAGTCCCTCTTGCAACTTAAGAGGGATTAAACATCAGTGGTGGGTTGATAATCTACTTAGTAAGCTCAATTCACACACCAACTAGCGAATTTGGTATTAATGAAAGCTAGTGAGCAAGAAAGTTATCTAGCGAGTCGTTACATAAAAGTGGTTTGACCCTACGGACCTTTCTTACAGTTTAGTCGATGCACATACTTGTGCTTCGTTTCTTTCTGTGAGTATGTGAGAAAAAAAAAGCTATTTTAATATGAAAGGTGACTGTTGAAAATTGCCTATATTGGGAGATCAAGAAATTAAACGGAAAAGGAAGTGAATTCAATTTAAAAGGCACCTCCTAGTAGGCAATGGGACCACAAGAACATACCCAAGCACTCAATTTAATTTTCGGGGAAAATATGTTTCCCTTCGTCACCTAAATATACAAAAACAACACATAAATGAGAATGGATGCATAAAAATCACCATGAACCCCGTTCCACAAGTTGATACTTATAATAAAAACAATATACACAATTAAAAAGTCATGATTAACGACTGTTCTGGTACACACAAACCGCCATGTTTGAAACGACCTTCTAGACCACTGATCACTACAGGATGTTTGCAGGAAACGCTTTGTACACCTCCTGCCATTAAGGAAATGAAGTTGGAGAACTTTAGGTTTTAGATTAGGTTTAGATTAGGTTTAAACTGAGTGAAAATAAGGGCCTACTGAAGGTTTAACTGAAGAGAGAGGCCCTAACTAGAAGGACCATAAGGGGAGGGAGGCCCAGTCAAACGGCTGGCCTAAAGGCTAAATGATTTTGCATGATTGGACCGTTTCTTTTATATGTTTTGGTTACCCCTGACAACCGCGAAAAACAAAGTATTCTAGAAAGTTCTAGAATCTTCTAGAAGCAGGAACCGGAAATAAAATTACAAGTTATCGATAAGCTCACCTATGAAGGATTAAACAGGTAAGATTCAAAACTGGGCATTAGCTCCAGCAAACATTGGCAGTATGCAAGATTTGCTACACTGACGAAGCTACTGCTGCTATGATTGAAAACAAGTGATGCAACAGACTGTAGGCTTGAGGAAGTGCTGAAACAAAGCAGCGATGTTGTATATAATCTTGCTTATAACGAAACTGTGTGACATTGGCTTCCCGTTTTTAACGCTTTTCTGCCCAGCATCCAACATAGTATTGGACGGCTACTTAACGGCAAAAATCTAAATCCCAATGCGTAACGCAAGCTTTGTGAGGGGTCCTCGGAGAGTCCGAGCAAGGCGAGCTCATTGGTCAACGTCCCGACTAGAAACCAAGTGAACGCCGGTTCGAATCCCGTGACCAACCTAAAGGACTTAACCCAATGCTTCCAATATGGCATGGGCACTGAAAGTTTAAAGTGGCTGTTTCACCGATTGAAAATGTGCCGGCTGAGAAGACTATTGCAACGTTTTTGTCCGTTCGTCCGTCGCTTTTTTCAACTTCGCAACGGTACCAGAAATTGACGACCACTGTTTACAACGTTCGATTCAGTGTGAGAAGTTAGTTAAATAACATGGCACATTAAAACATCGTTACCTCCTCATAGCTAATAGACTTCTTCGACGTAACTAAATTAAATAATAACATCTGATCGTCGAATTAAAATCCTAAATTAAAATGCTCATTAAAAACAAATGGATTTTAGCTTCGTTTAAATAGTCCCGTCGCATTGTTGCATGAATGAATAGGCTTACCGTCGAGCCAAATTCTCCATTAGGCATATCTTCTACTTACGAAATTAAAACTGCATTTTTAAAATTAGGTCTGAAAGATGAAAATTAGCCCTAAAATCATGTTACCATGGCAACGTCAAGTTGCTACGAGTCGCTGTTGACTTCATCAACAGCGTCTCTCTCGTCACTTTCCTACTACCACTGATTTATATAGGCTACGTTGCGCCTTACGTTGTAACACTGTAACTGTGTGCCTGAAGGCGCAACGTGTTGCAAAAATGAATAGGCTTACTGTACATTCCATATCTCCGTTAGCTGCTACTTACGAAATTAAAACTGCTGGTTAAAATTAGGCCTAAAAGCTGACAATTACGCCTAAAATTTAAAACAGGCCTAAAACACATTTTTAACCGGCAATTGTGATGGCTACTGCTTTTAGATTAGTATAATAGATATAGCTGTTGTAGCGCGTGATAGAGGTGTGCGCCTCAACATTGGAAGTGGAGGAACTGTACAGAAGACCGGTACGACGACTAGGCAGTCGCTGTAGCCGCTTGTTTGGTACTATCTAGCACTTACTTGTGTCAAGCGAAGGAATGCACAACGCCATTTCTTTTAACGAAACAAAGAAGCCATGAGACCCCATAATTATTCAGTGAAAAATTGGTGCGTTCTCGTGCACCTGGGAGGCTATAAGGTTAACAATATCACTGCCGCTAGATGGCACCGTGGTATTTTCGTTCGCTTTTCAGTCGGTGATAGTGCCACTTTAAACATAACACGGCATTCTTTTTTCCTATTTTCCACGTTTGCGATGCATGCAAAGCCTATATTTAAATCTTTTTGCTCCTCCTCCCACAATGCCGCATTCGCTATATAGTTAATCCTTCTCAATGCGCAACCAATCCCTTTTCCTATGAATTATTTTAATTCCAAACTTGACCATTTTTATCCAAACCTCAATTTTGAAAGCTAAGTAGCTCTTCGACTAAAAAAAAATCGATTTCAGTGTGCGATTGTCACTTTAACGAAAAACCCCCCGATGGAAAAATGGAGAGAAAAATGCGAAGGCGACACATGCGCGTGGTTGCTTGAAGCGATGGAAATATCGGCTGCTCCTATCTCAGTTTAATATCTAGCGCTTCCTCGTGGAGAATATATCAAAATCTGAGAAATTTATTCGCCACAAGCAACTTGGTTAGAAAACAACATTGCCTCGGAGGATGAATAACATAGCAAATTTAAAAGTCATAAATGGAAGATAAAAACCCAAGTTCTTTTACACAAAACTTGGGCGGCAACTGTTTTATTTTTATTCGACCACAAAGCCGCAGAATCTTGAAACAAATATGCAAAAATATTAAATTAAGCACAGCAGAAGAAGCGCAGAAAGAAAAACAATCTAAATTTGAAAAGATTATTGATCGAGCAGAACGAGCTACCTCGAATACTCCACTGATCTTGAGTTGTTAAATTGTGAATTTGAATAGGACCTGGTTTGATAAGAATTACCAATCAACAAATTATCGTTTCGCAATGGTGTCCACGGGGGAGGGGGGGGGGAACTTGAAGAGCATCTCCTTGTTGCTATTTTTTCTGGGGCGGATGGGACGAAGTTTCCACCCCCCACAAAAAGTTTTTGTGACTGGTTGGCCTATTATTAGCTGGAGGGGGGGGGGGGGGAGAACGAAGTTTCCCCTAGCCAGCCGGTCGTAAAAACGAGAAATTGGTATCATCACTCTCATCATCACAAAACGAACGATACACAAGCTAAACTTCAGCAAGCCAGCAAAGTGAAAATCCCAGTCGTTGGCTTCAATAATTTTCCAATCCAATTTTGACAAAAATTTAAAAGTTTTTTAGGCTACAGCTTTAAAACGGAGTTTAAACAATTAAAATAAACTCACATCATGAAATAATTTAATTATAATAGCTTGCTGGTCAACAGTATGTCTTGTCGTGTATTCATATTTTTATACTCGTTCGATTTTCTTAACCCCCACACCCCTTTCAAATTAAAAAAAGTGGGATATTTTTATAACATGATAGTTGGCGCCGAAATAATCATGCTATGAATATACAACTTTTCTGTAGTTGGAAGGGGAAAGGGGGTGAAATAATTGAGGGTACTTCGTCATATTCTTTTTGGGGGCGGGAATGGGTCGTTTGCATATGTTTACAAAACCTTGTAACAGCCAAAACTAGAAACACATAGAAAATCACCATTGCCAAGCCACAGTTTAAATACAGTAAACAAATCACACAACAATTGCGAACTATAGGGAAGGTCTTTACATATCAAGTTAGACGCACGATTGTAGAACGATAAATAATTAATTGATACTTGTGAGCCGTCAGTTTGTGTATGTCTAAGTACGGGTAACTGGATTTGACGCGGGAGGTGGGTAGCAACTTTCTCTCGGCAGACTAAAAATATTCCTAGAAATGCATTCGCGCTCATGTTGCTTGTGCATTGGAAAATATCCTGGCATTTTCTAGTAATTCTTTTCCTCTCCACCTCGAGATAATCTTAGCGATTGAAAAGCACGTTAATTTGATTATTTCCCGAGTAAGAGCGTGTTTATGCAAGGACTCGTCTTTGAATTCTCGCAGATAGAATTAAATTGTGATGGCAAAGCTGTTGTTGCCATGGTAACGACGCTACCTGGATTAGCTAAATCAGACATAGTTTGAGTAAATACTTCCAGTCTTATAATCTATGACAATAAGATGAAGAATTCCTCCAGACGAAACAATTTCCAGGCCGGTTCTGAACTAATATTATTGAATGTTTCGTTTCGAGCCGGCAAAGCTAAAACCGCCGCCATGTTGGAATTTCAGATGATTTCTAGCTTCTAGCTGCGGGAATGCAAAGGCGAGTCGTTGCGTAAACGCGCCCTTAGCAACAACATGAACGAGGCATGGAATCACATTTTGGTTGTGATCTGCGATTGTACCAAATCTTGAACACCCCGAAATGGAAAAGGAAGGAATAACGGAAATATTCCAGTAAAAAGCTAACCAAGCTTAAATTAAAAAAAAAAACTGAACGCATGGCGCAGGTACGGCTCCTCTAAAACAAACGTAAACAGAATTAACTATTCCGAGTACAAAAAAAAAAATGTATTGACCATGTCAAAGAACTCACGTCTGTCGAAATGTTCATCCAAGAGTCCCAAACTTTAAAAGAAGGAAATTTCTCTGCTCTTTTTCGTTTCTTCGGTATAAAAACAAAATCAGTCCTGTCCATTCCCCCCATCGAAGTGGAAGGCAAACTTATAATAAAAGTGCATGACAATGCAGATAAGAGGAACTAAACGACAATTTTTTCCAAAATGGTGTGATTGACGACAAAATTGAACCTCTTACAGCTCTTGGACATACATGGCAGAGTGAACATCAATGTACCATTGTCCTGTTCCAGCTCATCAATACTAAGAAAGCTATTTCCCATATGAGACCGAGTAAATCAATTGGTCCGGACGGCCATTATGCAGTTTATTACAAACAAATTCGTGGCTAAGTTGCTGAGCCCTTCCAACATTCATAATATTTCATTCACTAGAGAAATCCTTCCGGGGCGAGGGATAATCGTCTAACTGGAAAATCGCATAATTGGAAGAACGTATAACGGAAAACAATATAACGGAAAGTCGTCTAACAGGAAATTCGTATAATGGAAAATCGTCTAATGTCCCTGCCTCGCTCGCGCTGCCGCGCTCGGTGCGGCTATATATATAACATCAGAAACAGCAGTTAGACGTTTATCCAGTGAGACGTTTACCCATTATACGATTATCCATTATACGGTATTCCGTTTTGATGATTTTTCAGATTTTTTATTTATGCAGATATTAGACAATTATCCCATTATCCAGTTAGACGTTCGTCCGACGCCCCATCCTTCCTTCATATTGGAAAACTGCAATTGTGGTTCCAGTTTTCTAAAAGGGGAACTCCACTGACTCAATAAAATTACTGCCCGGTCTCACTTACGACAACGCAATATAAAATTTAGGAAACTATAATACACAAAGGAAATGATGTTCCATATCAATAAATTTAATATCATGCATAATGACCAATTTTGGTTTATGCCCAATTGAGCTTCGATACACCAACGTTTGGTTGTTCTTGGCAAATGGTTTGACCAGGAAATTCAAACAGACGGATACACGAAACGGTGAAATGGATATTCCTTTCTTGTTCCCCCCCCCCCCTTCTTTTTTTTCCATTTCTACCTTCTTTATTTTTTTCCTCTTTTACTTTTCTTTCCCCTTTGGGAAGTGTTGTTTTTGTTTGCCGTTATAGTTAGTAACGATTTGTTTGCTGTTTTTGTTTTCAGTTTTCATGGCTGTAATTCATCATTTTTGCAACTTTATTTACTGTTTTCGTGATTCACATTCTTTTTGGTAATAAAAAAAAGTGAAATGGATATTGGCTTGGACCGTACGAAAAATGATTGTTTAACGATTCGAATATAGAAAATGAATGAAAAGATCGAAAAAAAAATGCTTTTAATGCTATACTCATGGCCCTGGTGGGCCCCAGTTTCTGAATTAGGGCCCCAAATAGTCTTGAGCCTGTCCTGATACTGGCTTTCCTGTGTAACTCAATTTTACAATATTAGGTCAAACGTATTAATGCGTTAATGTTAATGCGTTAACGTGTTTTTAAGGTGCAAACACGTTCATTTTTCCAGTTTTTTTTTTTCTCCTGTGTGACACGGTTTTGACACATTCACTCAAACCTACATAACATTGGAAAAAAAAACTATTTAAGTTTAGGATAAACGAATATAGCGAGAGGGGTTTGTAATAGTTATAATGATTGCAATCTCGATGTCTTTTGTGTGTTCGCCATTATTGTAAATTAATAACTGTAAAGAACTAACAAAGCTGTTGTGCCACTAATGAGTTTTTCAAACTGTAAACCTTGGATTTCCAAGATTAAATTAACAGACACGAAAAATCGATAGTTGGACGCTGTTCCACGTTTGAATAACTTGCTGGAAAAACGTGGCCAGCCTCATGCTGGTTTTGAAGTAGACGGCTTGGAATTTTAAGCTGTGTCCTCTGGTTTTAGTTGAACGATGCCTTGAGAAGAAGGTCTCGAATTCGACACGGTCAATTCCACACAGAATTTTCAAAGTTTACATTTCGCCTCTGCTCAATCTTGTTTCTGTGTTGGTGAGGCCAAGTGGCAAAGCCAACAAGGATAAGGCAGAGAATGCAGGGAATAGTATTTTTTTTTGTGTGACATGCCTAAGCGTTTTCTCCAGGTCAGTGGATCTGGAGTGGAAGGATCGTCAAGCTTGTATGCATTATTCCAGGTGGAGCCTGATGAAAGACTTTAGTAGGATTCCCAGTATTTCTGCGTCAACAAACTTGAGATATTCCAGGAATTCCCAATGTGCTTGGACTTGGAAACTGCTGAAAGAGCCTGTAAATGAAACTTCTAGGAAGAAATTTCGGTAGCAGACAGAATGGGGGACTGTATTCGAAAAACGATGAATGTTCTATCCCAGGTGCAAAATTTTAAGTTTGGCGATATTAAATTAAAGGTTTCCGATTGTCAAGGGTATACACATAAATTAAGGGCACAACTGGACCTTAACAACGCTAGTTTTAATTAAAGTAAAACAATATCGTGCCAGAATAAATTTAGGGTCGATCTGTATCTTAACCCATCAGCTATTCTTACATATTATCAGCTATAATACCCCAAGTGCCTTTATGAATTGATAATTTGCGTGTTTTAGTTCGATAATTTATGTGTTTTAGCACGAAACTCGTTTCTAGATTTAATTTCCCGAGATTGAAGGTCAAATGAATTTTGCTGGAAAGGAGTTGAGTGCCAAAATTAAACCGAATGGAAAACTAAATCGACTCGAGTTGGCTTAAATAAACAGGCAGTCTGAAATTTAAATCCAAAAGTCAAAGTAAATACGTTTGCATCAGTGTTTATTTATAGTGCTAAACGCATAAATTATAGATTTAATAAACGCACGAGCGGCATTCGGATTGAGAATATTTGTTTCTTTACGGCGCATTTATTCAACGCTTCGTCTTCGCAGGTAGAAGCAAGAAATCATCCGAAATTCAAACATGGCGATGATGTTAGCTCTACCGGTTCGCAACGAAAACAGTCAATATGTGTTGCAGTTGTTTTGTTTATCCCGGCACCTTTTCCTTGCATCCACAATTTACAATGATGTCGGACTCATTGGGATTTATTGTCGACATGATAAGATATGATTTTAGTTGTTTATGGCTAATTAGGCAATGGCAAATTTGAAAATTATCCTTGTGAAAATTTATAGGTATAAAATTCCTCCATAAAAAAAGAAAGGTAGAGGTGAAGATAAGACAGTGTGACCTGTTGTACGTTCATAGTCATAATTACTAATTAATAGACACATGTGCATGTAATTTCGGACTATAAACGTACAACAGGTCACACCGCCTTATTTTCATCATACCTTTTGTTATTCTGGAGGAATTTCGTGTCTAGCCACTGAATCAGCCAAATTGAGAATTCTTTCGTTTGCTCTCTTCATTCACATTTTGTCATGTGAAAATCCCTGAAGTTACTGTTACTAAAACATCAGCCCGCAAAGCATTTTGTTTTTTGGTTATTAACATAAACCTTGTTTGCTCATGGATTTTCGTATTGTTGCGTAACCATCATCTTATGTGCATCGTTTTACTCTTAACTCAATCCAGTCATTTGCTTTTATCCTTCGTTACCGCCTTTCAGCCTTTAGTTCGACCAAGCTTTTACAATAAATCTAAGGACCATGGTTGATTGTCCAAGCTATTCTTGCTTGAAATCTTTGGTTGCAACATGGGAAAGAAACGAAACTTGAATTTCTTGGTTGCGCATTTCAAAACACTCCCGCGTATTTGTCCTAACGCCTACAAGCCTCAAACCAAAAATACGGTCCTATTCAGATCACCATGCCGTGTGTAAACGTTCACCTGGGCAGGAATTCCCAATTTTTCGCTAGCCATGAGTTTATGGGGTTTAACACGGCAAAAATATTACTAGCTAGATAGTACAATGAAAACAACGTTATTGGTGCATTTTCTCTCTATGAATGGTGGACACTCATCCTTTAACTTTTAGTTTTTCTTCATCCCTGCACCTTTCCCTAATATTTTCCACAATTTGAAAGCTTTCAGCCGCATTGGGATTTATCCTCAACATGATAAAATACGCTTTTAGTTGCTCACGGTTAGCAAACACATGTCTGGTAGTGAAGCCGCCTCTTTATCATCAACAATCAATCTTGAAAAATCGGATGTCCAGAATCGGATGACCAACTGTTACTTGGCGGCGACACACTAGCGGGTGTTTAGATTACCTGCATTCCGCGGACTGAGAGCAACAGCGCAGAGCCGAGCCATTATTGTTCTTAGTCAAGTCTGAGGAAGGGGTAATATTCTATCATACAAAACCCCCAAAATGGCTGCCACCAAGTTTGTGGTTCGAACCGTGATCACGCAAGCTTAACTGGCAACATCCAGGTTAGATTAATGCATTCGCAGGGAGGAAGTAAATGCACAATTGCATTAATCAAATGTACAATTGAGAAAATTGCATCTCTTTAAGTGCTGTTGTGCTTTACCTATCATATATTTAAAACATAAAGCACAACAGCACTTAAACAGATGCGATTTTCTCAATTGTACATTGGATTATTTCAATTAAAAAATCACCCAAATTTTATCCGTGTACATTTTAACAAGTAAAGTGAAACTTCAATCATATAACCCCCTTTTTTACGGCACACTTGACGTTTTTGTTAGTAATTCTTCCTAGACTGACTACTAACTTACAGCCTTTTAATTTAATTTTTTTATTTATTTTGTAGGCTAAAGTTTCAAGTCTTGTGCCCAAGTTTGTTGCATTTTTGCAGTGTTTTGAAGTTGTTTTAAAATGACTTAAAGCGTTTTGCTTTATTTATTTTTTTGCTTGATAACGGGTGGGGGTAACAACAATACCAGAAAAACGTTTCCATTTGTTTTTCACTTTCGTGTATCTCTCTGGCTTTTTAGTTTACAAAGGCATTTGGTGCTTCTTTTTTTCTCAACTCTCGACTGTCAACGTTACGGTTCGTTACAGTTGACAAGCTTATTATATCGGGTCACCAGAACACAAATGCCCGAGATGCGTTTATTGGGGCGCATCTCCTTACACATCGTCTCATCGATTTCTTTGTAATAACATCACACCAAAACTACTTAACCGAATTTGATGAAATTTTTTATATCGACCAAGTAGAACTAGGAGAGTGTCTTTTTTTTTTCCACATCGAGAATCGAGTATATTTCGTGCCGGAAATGAATGACAATCTACCGGAAATTTCCAGAAGCCAATTTGTTAAGGGAAGCCTAGAAACAGTTTTTGGTATTAATTCTAACAGCGTGTTGTTGTTGTTGTTTGTTTTTTAGGGAGCACGAACCCAAACTGGGTTATATGCTCCACGATGACGAGAGGGATAATTTAGCTGGAAAAAATCCAGCAGAAAACCTAGGATCTTTGACATGCCACAATCGACATGAGCATGGATTTCACGGATTTATAACGTTGAATAAAGTGGTGTAGACTCAACCAAACAAACAATGCAGCAGTGTTGCGGATTAACAATTCAAGCTCACAAGACCCACGCAAATGTATTATTAATCAACGAAAAATTGTTTCGTTGTTAAGAATAAAAATGAAACGACCCGGGGAAAAATTGTCCAGGATTCAGTACAAAAATTAAAAGGGAGTGAGAGGAACGGTGGTATGAGGAAGGAAGGGAAAGGGTAATTGAAAAGATACGAGAGGGAGGGGAAGGAGGAACGGAGTGGGAAGGAAGTGGAGGGAGGATCAACAATTTAGGCACAACTTTCTACTCCCTCCCCACCTCGGGAAAACTGCCCTTCCCCTCCCCATAAATAATGTCACGTTGTCAATAATATTAGGTAAGTATTAGGTAAGTATTAGGTCAGTAATAATAGGTGGCGGCCTTAGTATTTAATGGCTAATTTGAGACTGAGGAAACACTCCAGGGATAGAACTGCAAGTTCAAATAATCGTACCTGGGATCAACTCGTGATTTTCTGATCACGCCATGTGTATGGAAAATTACTTCACATTCTTGGCCTAGTTTGTCTGTCCTCGCTGCCTAAAGATTCGTTACTAAATTTTCGATAATGCATAATTATATACCTAATTACTCAAATAAAGACCGTCACATGTATGCCATCCAGCAGAGGGCCACCCAATGTATAGTTTGTAAATACTGTATAGAACATGGACGATAATATATAGACATGTTCTGATTCAGTTACGTCTTGCAACTACATTCAGTGCTGCAGTTAGCCTTTTTCACAGGGGGGGGGGGGTTAGGTTATGGGCTCCTAGTTTTTAATTTTGTGCCACTTTTGTCTCCTGGGCCCGGGTGCGTTGCATGCTTTGCATCCCCCTTAATTGCGGCACTGACTACATCCATGCAGGGGCTGAACCCAGAATTCATTTTATCTTACTGTTTTGGGACTTTTCATGTAGTTACTGGAAGGGAGACCTTTCAAAGAACAGTATTCTTTTTCACTTTCTCCGTCTTTCGTACATATGTTCCCTCTAAATTAAGCCATCTTTGTGTGCTAAACCAAGTAGCGCTGTCTGTGATATTTATTGTTCAATTCTAGCACGTTAGTGACGAAAATAACAGTCTGACGTCAACAACAAACAAAGCGAGACACAGTACCTGAACGCCCGCCCGAGTCTGTTTGTCGTTGAAGGTAACATCTCGAGTGGCAAACCTTTCACTTGAGCAGCTATGCTTTCATTCTTTGGTACGATAGCAATATTCCAAGGGGAAATTGGTTTCCCCTCTATGCCGCAGCTTACTTCACTATTCGATGGGCACATTTCCAATTCCCCTCAGCGGGATACATGACATTTGTTGACGTCCTTATCACCACTGGAAATAAGTTCCCTGGCACTCGGTGATATTGCGGCACATCTTTGCAGTTTGTAACCGAGGAGAAAAGTAATGAATTCCTTCTTAGCGGTCGATCAAGGTTGATTTCCAAACAGAGACAGAGTATGAAAATAAAGCATAAACAGAAAATGCTGTGCATTTAATAGATTCAAGTTACCATCATTGTTTTGGGTGAATAATATGCTACGGTAACAACAACACTAGAAGAATCAGATCGCAGTTAAAAAAAAATAAAAATAAAATTGGTGCTCGGCCTAAATACACCACATAAAAATATTTCCAATAATGCAGGAGCTTACAAAGAGGAGAAACGAAGAATGTTGGACATTATTAAGACTCTGTTCCAGCATATGACGGATTACTGCGTCCAATTCGGCGAATGTTTGGCCTACACAATTCTTCCACTTTACAACCCTTTCGTATCAACAGACGACTTTTTAAGTTTTTGTAAGTGTCGTGTTACCTTAGTTGGTTGCGAGATTCTATCGGGTGTTCATTTGGCTCGGCAGGTGACTACTCTCACCACTGGGCCACACTTGCTCACGTCATTCGGGTTCCCGGGGACCCTCACAATGTTCCCGGTGCGAGTTTTAACTTTATTTTTTTTTTATCTTCTGTTTGTGCATGCTCTAAGTCCCAATTCGCTCTGCAAACTCTGCGAGGGGTTCCCAGACACCGAACAATGTGAGCAGGCACAGCCTAATGGTTCTGTATTCGGCTGTCAGCCAAGTGAACGCCGCATCCCGTGACCAACAAACGTACATATGTACGTTAAAAAAAAATGAGTTAAAAATTTGTCGATTGACGTGAAAGAGATTATAAGGTGGAAGAACTTTGCAGTCCAAAAATTCGCCGTATGGGTTCAGGAATCCTGGGAGAAAAGTCGTCTGTAGGTGAGAAATGGCTAAAGGAAATTTTCAAAAGGCTTGGCGGCTGTCAACAGTCGGTTAGAGCCAGTATCTGGACTATACGCCAAGAAGTAGAGGAGCAGTATGTTGGCCAACACGTCATTAGTCTATATTTGAGTAATAGTATAGCAGTGTCAGGCAGTAGAGCTTTTGAAAGGAAGGAACCATCATCGTGTTAGTTATTTTTTACCGCATGACAGAGGAAATCCTCGTGCAACGGGCGGAAAACAGCAGAGAAAAACTTGTACATATACACTTCTCTTCACCAGCTACGAACCCGGGTCTGTAAGAAATCAGAGATGTACAACCGGGACCAAGATGATAGTTTCATAATTATGATAACAGATAACAGATCATACGCTCATAATTATGCATTACCGAAAATGGATCAGCAGGAGCGGCATAAAGGAGAAGTCTCTAATACATTCTATCCTTTGTTTCTTTATTTGTACTGAATCATAACCCCATGTGGTGACTCTTGTCGAGTTACGTAGGGTCCATCCTGTGTCCCCCAACATGATTTCCCAAGCTTCACCAAAAATGCTAACTTAGCTAGCCTTGCGCCCAGGATGCTTCACTGCGATCAGCCTATCCCACAGGGAAGTCGTCATTATTTTGTCAATAATATCTGTAACAATACTTGAATTTTTGTTTACTGTTCTGTATGACAATGTAAGACCCATGTATTTCCATGGAAACAGATTGCACAGCTCGAACCAGTTAAGTTGGTTTTTTAAGCTTCCATTCCTACGCATTCCCGTGTTCCGCACCCGACGAAAGTCCTCCTCATTTTGGAAAATATAACTGGAATTCTTTGATCACTTTTAAGCCATAATGTAACAAATTTTACATAATTAATAATTCTTCCACCATTATATTAATTAGCAGCCTAGAAAGAGGATGGGCGAACATTCAATACTATCTTTTAACTTAACCATTAAACCATGCGAGCAAGTATAGAGAAATTAGACTTGATTTGTTTTACACCATGTACTGCCACTGTTCACTGTCATCCTTTACAACGTATTTCTCCTCAGTTTTCTTTTTCACTTTTGCAAATAACCTACGTTAAAAATTGTGCTATTTAGGATTTTACCTAATAAATTTATGAAAAAAACATCCTTTGTGCTGCGAATAGTTCAAACATGTGTCAATTCACAAGAACTAGCGTTTCAACGAACATAAAAAGAGGAAGTTATATTGTTTCTCGAGCCATAACCGACTAGAGTAGAAATTGCGTGTCTTGCCTGCCAACACAACGGCAGCTCTCACTCGTGGCAGGAAGTTAAAGCCTCTTAGCACTGCTTTGATATAAGAAGATTTAGGCCATGTTAAATTAACTGTCACGAAGCTAGCAGACAAACCTGCTGACAAATAAAACTGCCACCTGACTGGTAAACAGCCACAGGAACATGAGATGAGCAACGAATTTAATTTTTCGCCTAATTCTGTAGGCGATGCTCACAATAAAATGATGAAACAAAGGATAGAAACGGAAGCGACTCCCTGCAGACAGCTATTTTACAATCGTTTTATTGTGACCAATGCCTACAAAATTAGGCCAAAAATGAAATTCGTTGCTCATGTCATGTTCCTGTGAGCGTTTACAAGTCAGATGACGGTTTTATTTGTCAGTTCAACCAACCCACAAATTAATTATTGGTCTAATATTTGAAACATGTTGCTTCTCTCCCTGACGACCTTGTGGTGGGAAAAAAGGTGAGAATCACAAGATGGATACTTCCACGTCCTACCTGTGTGATATTTAGGCTTGGACCCAGGCGTAAAGAACCTTTGGGTATCCAGGATGGCTAAATGTAATGTATATGCAGCTACAATGCCCACGTCATTTATAGACACACTACTTGTGACGTCATCCAAGGACTCACCTCGGATGCGTTTAGTGTAACACCCCTACGTCTAACTAGTTAATGGACTAACAATATGACTAGTTAGTCACATGTTCCTGTAAATAGTATATAATGCTTTGTCATGTAATAAACTGGGTCATACCCCCACCGTTACTCAAAGAGGTGGTTACCATTAGGCTAATCGGCCACCAGGGCCTACTACACAACTGACCAGGCATGCGAAATAATTTTTCCCTGCAGCACGAGTGATCCAAAATTCAGAGGTGGATGTCCTGGGTGGTTCTCTCCCCCCCCCCCCCAAAAAAAAAAAAAACAGGCACGAATGTCTGAACTATTAATTAATTTTCTCCCTGTAATTAGCATGTTAATATTTAAGGTTCCTCCAGTCCTATTCAACCCTTCTCAATTCCATCAACTTTGTGTTTATTTTGACTTCAAATGGAGAAAAAGTGGCAGGCATCTGCAACAAGTTTTCTTTTGGAATACAACCTCGTGCACTCCTTAAGTTCAATGCAGCTCACTGAATCGACGTTAGCTAAAGAACTCAATTACCAATCCTATTTTTGAGCTACGTTTACTACGGTACATCCTGCAATAACTTTTTTTTTCCAGAATAGTATTTCTATTTCGAGCATGGTACGGTAATGTTATTTATTTCCTATTTCGACATTCGCTCCGCATTGCTTTTACTTACGGAAGCCATTACTCCACGGAATTTAAATCTGGACTTCAGCGATACTAAAACGTGATTCAATCTAAAGTTTGACTCGCCAAACATCTTACAAAAAGCACCCAATTCATAAAACATTGGTAAAAATTTCCGGTTTGGACTATTTCTATTTTTTAAAATTTAAATAGCGTGCTTAACCTATACTTGGTTCCACATTATGTATACAGGAAACTGACTGTGTGACGCCACGTTTCCCTCCACTACTAATGCAAAAAAAAAAAAAAAAAAAAAAAAAATACGTAAAAACCCACTCGTAGATTCTGACAGCAACTGTGTTGAGTCTACAAGTCTGATATCCAGATGTTTTTGCACTTGCAGCGCAAGGAAACGAGGCGTCATACAGTCAGTTTCTTGCTGTGGAACAAACTATAGTAACGTGGTTATGTCTACGTCATATGATAAATTCCACAGCACAGCTTTTCCGCAGTACAAATTTATTTTATGAGTTGTCGGCAACCAAGCTAACATTCTCAAAGCAACAAACCAAACAGACAACCAAAGTTACTTAAATGTCAACATTCAAACCATCCCAACAGTGGTTGCCAGGCAACAAGAAGCGAAGCAGGCAAGCTACCCAATTCGGCTACCCAAAAAGCCTCAAACACTCAGGAAACAAAAACAGAGAAACCCGATTGCCAAACAAGACAAAATCCATATATATATATATCAATCCTTAACTCGTCGAGCTGAACTGGAACGGCCGTTGAGATCGTTAGGTGTACGAGACTACTTCTACTTAACAATTTCGGTGCACAAGAAACGTGCGACCGCATTGACAGCCGATGAGAACAAAAATGAAATATATCGGGGACCGAAACAATCAGTGACGGGGAAAAAGCACTGAATGAAATATCATTCCCGTGAGGAAATATCATCCAAAGTGTTTAGTTTGAAAGCAGTCACTGTTTTACTGCATACATTTATGCTAACCAAGGGAGGAACAACTAAAGGGGGATGTGCTGATTGAGTGAGCGAAGCAAACAAAGTAAACAAAAATCAGCGTTTGTAAGCCAGTATGCTCGAAAATGTGATTAAAGAATCTTAGTTTGCTGAAGCACGGTCATACACGAGCGATCAATGTTGCAAACGATGCGTCCACAACACCCGTGCTTTAGCTATAGTTTGTTCTACATTACGATTGCTGGAAACTGACAGTGTGCCGCTACGTTTCCTTGCACTACGACTGAAAAAACATGTGGATATCGAACTTGTAGACTCTATACAGTTACTGTTAAAAGTCTACCAGTGGGATATTTACGTGTTTTTTGGACTGCAAGGAAACGTGGCGTCATACAGTCAGTTTCCTGCAAACATAATGTGGAACAAACTATAGTTTTTAAATAATAAACAAATTAAATGTAAAACATTACATTTGTTTCACAGTGATTGGTGACATATCCTGTGAGCATTTCTAATAACTAATGGTGATATCAGCAGCAGACCGACCCGATTACTCCGCTTTCATCAAACGTGACAACAGTTTCATTCTCCTGGGAACGGACTGGAAATTTCAGCTATACACGGGCATGCATGATTTGTCAAGGGCGTCACTAAGTAGTTTTTGATTAAATACTGGGCCCATAAATACGTTTATTTCTTGTAGTCGAGGCACTTCTTTCTTTTCTCTTAGTGTTATTTCAATCTTTACCATTTGTTAATTAAGTTTACATAAATAATCCTAACGAAAAAGCTGAAGGTCCGCCATCTTTAGTCGGTGGATTCAGCGGAAAAACCTCCTCGAAGAGCTGATGAGTACAGTGCAGTGACGTCATGCTGAGTGATCGGGAAATTAGTTTAGGCAACTCTGATGAGCTGTGGCAACAGTGCGCAGCTTTTTGGTGAGTTTAGGGAAGAACTCATGGAAGAACTCATGGAAGAACTATGGTTGAAAGGCGGATGGTAGTCAGTTGCTGAACAGTACAGCAACACTGTGGTGAAACCTTACTGCTGTATTCCAATGGTAATACAGCAGCAAGGTTTCATGTGTACTAATCAGTATAGCAACAGTGCGGTATCTAAAACCTTACAGGAAAGTTTATTCGTGTTCCTTTGCTGTTTTGATTTCAGATCAGTTAGACCTTACTTTAAACATCAAACGAGTTCGTTTTTGTTTTCTAATTCATGTATTCTCTACATTACCAAGATGGTATTCTGTACACTTTACAGACTCACTGAATTGCGCTCGCCATGTTCGCTCATCAGTGCAAGTCCTTCAGTGTAAACAAGTTATAACTGTGGATCTAAAATTGATCGTAACGTAGGCAAAGCGTTATCAGTGGCAAAAGCTCTACAAGAAAACCCGCTTAAGGATATCGCCCAGCAAAGAAGAAACAGAACAGTCGTTAAAAGTTCTCGGGTCAGCCAAACATTTTTTTGCGCGCGTTGCTGGCTTCTTTTTATCGATTAAAGTGCCTCCCCACCTAGTATCTAAAAATATATCTTCCATGCAGGTGATCGAGCAGGGGTTAACCGGAAATCATTGTTTTGCTAACGAGTCTTGGTTGGTGGTCAGTCTTGTGCAACGTCCAATTTAGCGAGAAAAGCGTTTCGCCAGTCACTGGAGGTTAAATGTCCCCATTCCTAATTAGATCATCGCGAGTGAGACGGGAATTAGATTGACCTAGGGTCCACAGCAAACTCAACCCAAACCGTACTAAAAAAGAAACAGAAAACGGAAAAAAAACCACTGCGCTGGACTGATGGAATCGTTGCTAAATCCCACGCTCGAGCGAGCGATCGATCTTTGGAGCATTAAGACAAAAGGGGTTGGCAATACAAAAAAGGGCAAAACTAAAGGAAAAATTTGCATGTTTTTCCCTTGCATACTGAATTGATGACATGACAGGAATGATTTTACACTGGGGAACTAATTAGATAATTAGTTCCTTCAAACGCAACAGAAAGGAAGACGAAGAAATACTGATTGGTTGGCCAGTAATTTGGCCAAAGTGAGTCTGAGTCCGTGAATTTGGCTGAGTCTGTGATTTTAATGAAACAGCCTTACTTTCCATAAATCTTCGCCGAATCTTTCCTCTAATCCAAAAATAATAGGTACTTTCGCACAATTTTTTTTCAAGATCAAAGATTTTCCATCGAACGAAAGTCAATGCTTAATTAAAATAACTTAAAAGCAAATGCTCTCAAAGTTCAGTTCGACTTTAATATTGCACGTCAAACTAAAAGCAATTTGTTTACGGCCTATTGTTTCAGTAGCAATTGCATTTCGATGAACGCGCTCTTCCATGTGTTTTTATGTATTAATAATGACGAAACAATGAATTGTGTGATCTTTTAGAGTTGGACTAGTGTAAGTGACATATCATGTTCCTTTTGCTATTGTGGAAATAAATCTTATTTAATCTTATCTTATCTTACACAATCGTCGTTAATTTATTCGATTGCTACGATATCATGAATTTAATTTTTGACAGGTTTACTTTAAACGAACTTCAGTCCTAGAGGGACTTTTTTTGGCAACACTTTAAACGTTAAGACGTTCACTTTCCGGGCAGACTGTTCAAATCGTAGTGTTCAATTTCTGATTTCTGTTTTGAGCACTGTCGTACCTGAAAACTGTCGGGAAAGTTGATTGGTGTTCCTCTGCTGTTTAGACTTCGAATCAGTTAAACTTTACCCTAAACGTAGATATCATCTACTGAAATTAGAAAACAAATCAAATTAGTTTGATGTTTGTTTTCTAATTTCAGTAGATTATTCCCACGCTTAGCTTCAAAGTTCGTTCACAACGAACAAGATCAGAATCTGTATTACTGTATAGAATTCTCTGAAGCACGTTTCAGTGTGTGCAGACAAGAAGGGATTCTACTTGGGATTCTTTAGGATAGAACTCTATTTAGGATGCAGGAGCCAACGGAAGGATAAATTTCGAGCTGAATTTGAGTACAAACAAAGAAGACTTACTTGAGAATTGAAAAGCAGAACTCAAGTAGCGTCAGCAATGGATTTCACTCGAGTAAGAAAAGGTTTATGGTAACCCTATCTTGCTGGCGTCTAGGGCTAGGCTGGATGTGCACACCAGACTTCTGGAAAACCAGTTACGTGACCTGAGCTCCAAAACAGGAAACGAACGGACCAATGACGTCCCCTACAAAACCTATGGCTTACAAGAAGAGGACAAAAGGTGAAAGGGATATAGGGTTCACACGAAAGGACCGGAATTGGACAGGATTGGATTTCTTCCTTGGATAATTCCAAGTATTACGTATTTCTAGAGTCATGGTGGTAAATTACGTTTGTAGGCCTACAAATTGGCTAAAAGGCATAAATTAGAACGGAATCCAGTTTAAAAAATTTTCAGCCCTTAAAATAATTTCAGAATCTGGTTTCATGCGTGTAGGGGCGATCTACTCAATGAACCGTATTTTGCACTCCAGAAGTAGCTCTCGAAACACAAAATTGCAAACCAAATGCAAAAAGCAGACGCAAGCGACGCGTGCTCACCAGCACGTCATAAAACAGACTTTCATAAACGTGACGTTGCATTAAAGGATGCTAGTTTTAATGGTGATGAATTAAGTTATTCCGCCAATTGCTAAACGGCCTTAGTTTAAATGATAGTTCACCATGACAGTGCCCTGAATAAATAAGGTACGAAAGAGGAAAAGTATTGGCTTGGATTGGATAGACAAATATAGCATGGAAAATAAGGCTGGACTGCAGTGTTACTAAAGGGAGTTGCTAAGGACGTCGGACGAAGGTCTGGAAAATCATCACAACCTACACACAACCTATAACTTTCATACCCTACAACGAGGCATCCAACAAATAGCAAAAATTGGTAGACTCGGCCGGGTTTAGTACAAGGGATTTGATTGGTTGGGGTGGGGGGGTGGGGGGGGGGCTAATGTATCATTGAACGGTAACAAAGGCCGTCCTCATGAGCTCAGTTCGCAGCTCTCGATGACTGAAATGCATCTCTTCGTCATGATCTGTTCACATGTGTGAACGTTAAGGCACATTGTTGTACAGACATCCTCGCTGAGCTACATTTTATTCTGACTTCTGAATTATGTGTGGTTTGTCGCAAGAAGTCAGTGAGGTGGCACCCGTGGCCCTGTCAATCATGGCAGTGTTCGTCCTCATGTTACTTTCTATTCTGTTATTTGGTAAGTTTGAAATATTTTAAAGAAACATTTTTAACTTGCTTTACTAAGTTAAAATGAGAGAGGTGAACTGTACATTTTAAAAGAGAAGCCAAAAGTGCACAATTTTCAACACAACCCCTGTTGACATTGTGCATTTTTGGCTTCTCTTTTGAAATGCACTTCGTTCTATTGCTTACATTTTCCTAAAGAGGTGAACTGTCGCAGCTCCTTTGATAAACATCACTTTAATTCACACAATTTGCTAAACTACAATAGTCAGTACTAAACACTGGAATTCTGTGTACTCAGTGGGTTTGGAAAACTTGACACAAAGGTTTTTGATCCCGACTAAGCTGATCATAAGTGCCCCATTAGTTAGAGCAACAGTTTTGGTGGTTCCACATTCAAACGTTTGCATTTGTGTAGCAGGACAAACAAGAAACAAATTTTGAGGATAATAATATTGATTACTTACGTTGAAAAGGATGGTGGGTATGCAGCAAAACTTTGAGCGAAAACTCGTACTTTTTAAATTTTTAACAGCAAAGATGGAGCGGTTTAGTAGAGTTTTGGACTCGAGGAAACTCAATATAAACACGCAAGAGAGATACTAATTCACCTGATCGCAACTAGAGGGCTCCTGAGGGTTTAGCTTAAGATTTATTGATCATTTCGCGCTGCAGGGAAAAATTATTTCGGAATTTTGGCCGTTCTAACTTCCTAAAGATCGCTTAACAAATAGGTCGACATGCCAATGAAAATTATCGGCTGTAAGAACCCGAGTACTTCTCTGAATCGGAAAAGAATGGTTAATTTGCGGAAAGAACACATAAATTCTCACACCGAATGTCACTCGTGCTTTTATGAAATGTGTATTTGTGCGTTTTAGCACTCAACTCCTTTCCAGATTTAATTTCCCGAAACCGAAGATCGAGCGAAATTTGCTGCAAAGGAGTTTAGTTCTAAAACGCACAAAGTGTTGATTCCATAAAAACACGAGTGGCATTGGGTATGAAAATGTTTGCTGTATTTTTTCAAAATTTTTCTCCGCAGTAACTTTGATTTACTTTTCGATATCGATTTCGATTCATGAATTTGATAATTGATATACGAAATAATTTCGATTCATGATTTTTAGGGTTATGAATTTTACAATAAAATGATGTCTTTTTTTTCTTGTATCTGGCGTAGCAAGGGAGCCCCAATCGCATTTCGTCATATTACCTGTAATTTTGTTTGCTTCCGCTTTGGTATTTTGTATTTCGTTTAGGCCGCTCATCAACGAAGCTAAACGTTAGGCTTGGAATTCTGACGAGAAGCAGCTTCGCGTTTCCGTAAAGACGATTCACGAAGATGATGAAATTGCTCTAACTTATACGCCTTCCCCTCCTTTTAACATTGAAAAACAGTGGCACAGTACACGACAGATTCTTCTTTGCCATCCTTAATTACATTACGCCAGAGGGTGTTAAAATTCTTAAAGAATGGTAATTAAGTCGATCACCATTCTCACCATGATAGATACGCCCCTGGTTTGTAACCTCAATCATTTTTACAATTTAAAATTTCCGTCTCTTCCGCAGGCACATTCCACATGATTTGTTTCCACCGATTTTTGTCAAAAAAGTTAAAACAAACAAAAATAAAAACTTGGAAACTTGTAACGTATGCATTACTTTTACATGAGATGCAAATCCTCCATGTTTTTCCTCAACCACAACCATATCCTCATCTAAAAGCCGAAGGGTTTTTTTTTTTCGTTTTCTCGCAGACAACGTATTTTAAGTTTTATGCGTAGGCCTGTTACGTTTAAATCCCGATACGGCTCATTAGTTTGGCTGTTGCAGCCAAGAGTGTACAGGGCCCTCCGGAAAAACGGTGAAAGATTTTTTTCTTTGCCTGACTTTTGCTTTTTACGGCCGGCGACAACTTAAAGTTCAGTGTGTTTTTTTCTTGTTTTTTTTCTTCTCAATTTATTGTAAGATTTGTTGTGCGTGTTTGCGTGTAAGAGGGGATCACGCGCGACACTGCCAAAAGGGAAACGGAAATTAGCCTGTAGCCTTTCAGAGGAAATAACGCATGCGCACTAGAGACGAAGAAAAGAAACAGAAATGCGCTTTGCTTGCCAAAGAATGCTTTTTTTTTTGTGCGTAACGACTTCTCGGGTATAAGAAATTGTGTTGGTGTCTGCTGAACTTGACGCTCGTTTGGAAAAAAAAATGCCGTATGCTATATGAGAAAATACCAATCGATATGTTTGGGACACCAGAAACTTCTGCAACCCGCAAACTTTTGCAAAACTTTTCCTTGATTCCTAATCCCAACGTGTTTATGAACAAAAACACACGAAGTCCAAACTCGAACTGAAAAGTTTGTCCGAAGTGACCCAAGCACTGACCAGCGGTCAAGACCTGGGAGTGAACCAAGAGGAGTTGCAATTGACTCTCTCAGCTGATCTGAATTTTAAAAAAGAGGCCTGTCTGGGTAGGAGGCTGGGAGCTGTCAAGAGGTATAAACTGACGTTTTGGTACTTAAACTTTGAATTATACTTAAACTGACGTTTTCGCAAAATAAAACTTCAATTTAATACTGCACTTTCATCCAGAAATCTCATTCAATATCCTCTCGCCAATATAATACATCCTAGCATACCTGAACGTACAGCAGCATCACAACTAAAGGAATCTGCTGTCCCCACGCACGTGGTGATATGCATAAGCAACAAACGCTTTGGGATTCAGGACGGACACAAACACTTGCTCTTTACCACCTACACAAATTAACACTTTCTAGCCTGACGTTAAAATGAATCTTTTAAATGCGGTAATGAAAAACAACCCACACAGCTGCTTTATCATTTCCCTTCCTCTTCTTTCTTTACTTATTTCCTTTTCCGCATGAGAGAGAAACCCCAGCCTGGTCCTTGATCTTGTTACGATTTTGCCGTTTGTACTATGTTTACCATATGCTTAAGTTTGGACATGTCTTAAACCAAAACAAACTAAACGCCTATATCAAACGTGTACAAATGACGTCACACACGAGAGGGAGGGAACAGATGAGGAGTATGATAGTTTTGGAAGTGGGGGCCCACAAGGTTGGAATTTTTGACGTCGTGTAATTTTTTTTTTACCGAGCGTTATTTATATGATACATTAATTTTATTATAGTATTAAACATTATCCAAGAAACTTCCAATTGGAATATATTATTAATTAATTTGTTCAGATTCAGCGTCAGCAATCACCCTAAACAGGTGATAAACCAAAAGAACATGAAAATGACAAGCAGTACAATTTTCGACTAAAATATTTACTGTCTTGGTCACAATAAAACAATTGAAAAATGAATTAAAACAAGGATACATGTTGTGGCAGATGATAGGAACTACCTAGCAAAATTGTTGCTCTCTCCTTCTGGCGCCTTAGTTCCGGCTGGGAGCACGTCAAACCTTCATAGTGTAAAACGTTGTTAAAAAACAGCGTTTAAAATACCATTTACGTAACTCGTCTTAAAAAAGTCTTAAAAAAAATTTCGCAGATAAACAGTTTTCCAAAACTATTTCGCTCTTTATCGGTAAGGCTTGATTTTTGGGGGAAGAATTCGCAACATCATTTCGGATGTGGGGTAACAAGAGTTCTGATAAAATGTGAGTGACGGGGGGGAGGGGGTAGGAAGTTTGGGAAAAAAATTTCATGACGTCATTCATGGCTTTAACGAAGCAGACATACAGCATGGTGCTCTCCCATCCGCGTAGGACTGTAGGTTCCAACCAAGCTTGAAGCCGATTAACCATGTTCAGTGTGACCTAGTCACAAACATACACACATGGAGGGCAAACAACTTGTTTCTTGGCGTCCAAACAAGAAACAACCTTTGTTTGCTCATAATTTCCGATGGATCCTACCGTTCATTTTTCAATTGCATCCCAGTTCTGTTTGCTATATCTTCAGTCACTTATTGTCTCACCACCGTGTCTTTTCTGTTTAACCAATCACAATTATGCGACGGCCTAAAATAAGGAACGAACGGTAAAGCGGGAATAACCGGCTGCAACGCTCTCACTTCTTGGAACTATAGTTACTAAAGAGTTTGGACAGTTGCCTTTTTCTTCTTAATGCTGACTGAATGCTTCGTTAAACTTTTATCTTATGAAGAGAAATAGAAATGCAGTAAAAGATCAATGAACAAATATACCTGTTTTCACTTCATTCCTCAGACGTTTCGGTGGAAATTTGTTTCCATTTCCTTTACTCTTTCTGGTCGTCCGATTCCATATGAACGTCTAATGGGACAGCCCGGTTTCGATTCTCGGCCACATGTTGAAACATCATTTTTTTTTTTTCATTTATAGGCTTACTTATTTAATTATTTATTTAGGTCAAGGCATTTCTACGTTATTTAAAGGATATTTGCTCAGCTTGCTAAGTTACAGTAAAGCCGTAAAAGTTTAATTATTTGTGATAAACAGCGTATCATCTGTTTACAGGCTCGGAAATCCCAAGCATTCGGCTTAAAAAACACTAAAGATAACGCTCGTTCCGGAAAGAATACGGAAAAGGTCCAAGTAAAATCCCTTTCCCGCTCTTTCTTCCAACGGAAGATTAGCCTACTCGTTACACAAAAAAAATGCGCTTGTAAAAGAAAAGTGGTGTAATTCTTTTCCATTAGAACAGCTGGAAACTACCGCATTATGAATCCGGTCAATAAATCTTTGAAGAGAAACAAATTAACTGAATCTAAAGGGAATAAACAGAGAGAACACTTAGGCACATTTCACAGCCCCCTCTCCCTGGGGGGGGGGGGGACGAGGGTGGATACATTTCCATTAAAGAACTTTCAATTCAAGGATATCAGTAACGAAAGGGCGTCGTTTAAATGGCTCGTGTGTTCGCCTTCTCACGACGACTCATCGTAAATTATGGAGCGAATAATTTAAAATGAGAAAATTTAAAACGATTTTTACGACGCGTCTATTAAATGATGTTTTCAAAGGAAGGTATCAATGGGAAAAGCCCATTCGTGAAAGTGGAAGTCGAATTTTATTGAACAAAAAATGGTTCGTGAAAGAAATTTTATTTTTATATTATCACGATGATTTGAAACGATTTTTTTTTTTTTTGGCGTGCTGCATCGAAGATGTAGACTAGTACGAAAACTCGTAAACAGGCGAGATTTTGAAGTGTAGGTTTTTACTCAGTTCGTGCTTTGAAACGAGGCCATATTTTTGGGAGAGTTACAGACAATTGGAGCTAAAATGACGAACAACTTCCTCTCAACTTCCCTAACAAGACAGATGACAAAGTACTGGGCGGAACTAAAAGCTCAAGCAAACTTTAAGTAATAGTTATTGCCACACTTTTGCAACAATAAACCAGTTTAAACGATTTTTTAGAGGCCAGTTTTTATCGAATGCTGTCCAAGGCGGTAGAAAATCGTCCAATGTTTTCTAACTCCGACGACAAAATTCCATAAAAAGTGTCCTGTAATCACTTACAAAGACCCATTTTTGTAAAACTATGGTGATAAGGAACTAATTACCGTACTCTAATCGGTTCTGACATAATTTTTTTACGAGTTGGCGGCGTTTTTCATTAGGAGTTGCAACAATCATGAAGGCGTGTGCAATTACACGTTTACGTTTATTGAGTTTAGAAGCCTTAACACTACACGCTCACTCTAACCCACTCAGAATGAATAACTGAATGAATGAATTAATATGTTTGAGCCCTGGCCCGCAGCCTTACGTCCATTACAATGGCTAAACAAACAAGACAGTACACTAATCTAACTTGCAGACAATGGGTCACGATGTTGGCAAAATCTGACGTCACAGCTATTATTGAAGCATCGTTTGATGATTTGGCTGTTGGTAAGTCTTTTCATTGTTCCAAAGTGTCCACTTTTAACATCCGGGTGCTGCAAACATAGGGCCTTAGGGCTTCGTTGGGCAGATGACCAGGAGTGGTAAACGCTCGCTAAAATTCTTTGACCTTTTGACTTTTAATATTTTGGGAGTTGATTGTTGAAATAGTGTAAAGTCATGACAGTTGGCCTGGAAAATAAACCTAAGACAAAATCTCAGGCACATTAACAATGTTTCGAATGAGTAGGCCTACCTACACTTGTTTGTTTATTTTACATTGTTGTGCCAATTGCTCTACACACAAGCGTGAGCGAATGGTTCTTATACAGACAGCTTACGCTCACTCACGCAAATCTATCCGATTGTGCACAAAAAGCCGCAACAGTTTTCACGTTTCTCTGATCAGGCACCACCGTGTGTGGCCTCACCCGAAAAGGTCCACCAAGGAGACGCGGAGAAGCAACCTTGCTGGGTCAAACAATACACAATCAAGCAGAAAATGGTCGACTGTCTCATCTGCACTCCTTCAGACACACTCCAAGAAAACAAGTGCTGCATGACAGGCTTGGTAGCCATTGAACGGAGCCTGATCCAAGCGACACCTGCACAAATCCGCCGCCATCGATTTTGGCATTTGGTCTAGCTCCCGCTGCTTAGTCACCAATGGATGAATGTTAAATAAGTGCCCAGCAACCTAGTCCGAAAACCAGGACTCCTCCCACAGATGGCGTGCTCTCCGCTCCAAGATTGCACCAAAGTCTTTTAAACTGAGGGATAGTGACACAAGAGGGGCACAACGAGTCACACAACAATGACCAACGAAAGCATCCAGAGTTTACTGATTCAACACATTGTTGCAACTCTCCGGTTACGGATTAGAAAAAGGGTTAAAGGGTTTAACGAGCGTTAACCACTCCTGGTCATCTGCCCGAAGCCGTAACTCTCCGGTTACGGATTAGATGGAGATTTTTAAACAATGAAAATGATAAAAAGTATATTACTAATGACGGACCTCAGACATCAAAGTAACCAAAAAAAGTCCATAACCCTGTATAGGCCTGGATAGACCTTCTTTGCAAGTTACAAATCTCATTAGTTTGCCATGCACCTTGCTAGCAAGCATGGTCCTAGAGGCTGGACGCGTCCACGTCAACCGATTAAGCCTTCAGTAGAAACAATGGAGCATTGGCAGTACCATTGTTTCCCAGGAAAGACAGTAATGTTGTTACCGGGTTACCAATAGCTTACGAAGTCCTGCATGTTCACATCAGGACCTCAGCTTGGCATGCAAATTGGACAGGAAAGCTTTTAAACTGACGAGATCTCTAACTTCGAAAGAAAGGTTTGAAGATTCCTGTGCGTGCTGGCATTTCCCCTTCAATTTCGGTTCCGTACAAGCTTAACAGAACACAACTGTGATCTATGGAGCTTGATTTTGTACGTCATATGTGATAGCATATATTGTTGTTGAAAATTTGCAAGCTAAGGCTCGAATGTTCAATGGACTGCAGGGGACGGGGGGGGGGGGGAACTCCGCCCCCTAAAAAGAAAAAAATGTAAGATATTTTTGTATGGTGAGAGGAAGGGTAATTAGTTTAGACTTATTTATGCTAAATTTTTTGGGTTTAAATAACTGTATGAAGACGCAGAGTCTGTTACCGGCACCCTATTTTTACTTGGCGGGACGGGAAAAAAAACGCAACTGCAACAACCACAACAAAACGCTGTTCTACACGTATTTTGTGACGAGGCCCTGTGGTAGTCAGAATGATCACAATGTTTAGGAATTTAAAAATAAAATGTAACTTACGGCTGCGGTCTCTGATGGGTAGTTATTACTTTTATTTCAAATTTTTAACGATACTTCGTGCTGGTATTGTTTACATAGTCATAATTATTGCCGGGGGCATGCCAAAAAAAGCTAACCAGCGACGACGCCTGGATGTCGCGCATATAGGCAAGGCCAGCTGAGATAAGAGTTAAGACAGGAAGGAACTATTATCTCAACTGGCCTTGCGCATACGACCGCAATCGTTCCTTCCAGTGGCTATCTAGCCTAACGGAAATTCCACATTGCCGATTGTAGCTTAATACACTCGAATACAATATTGTTACGTTCGGAACAGTCCCACTTACGTTTCATAATTAGTATTCACTAGTTGTTAGTCCAGAGTTGCATTATAGTTGCGTCGATTCGTCGGATCGAGAACGACAGCCATGTTGATTTCAGAGATCACTAATACATGACGTCAGAGTCGGCGCATGCGCAGCCTAATTTATTTAGGAAAGCGGTCTTCGGGTGATGAGGAGTCAGTCATACCATGCCGACCTCGCTTTGTTAGTGTATAGGAGCTTGATTAGGTAAATTAAGCTCCAATAATAAAAGTAATCCTATTAAAGGAAGCACACATTTTCTATTAAAAGTTGCCAATACTTTCCGCCAAACATTCAAAGATTACAAAATGTCGATAAAGAGAATTCGGTCAGTTTTGGTTTGTTGTTTTGGCTGGAGAGAATGTCATATAACAATACAGGGGAGAACACCAGGTCCGGAAATCCTTCCTTTCTACGTTACTGATCACGACAATTTTGCGTGTAATTCGCAAAATTTGGACACACTCTTATAGGCCGCTAAAAGTTAATTAAGTGGTTCTCAGGAGAGCAGTCATGGGTTTATTTTTGGCGCATGACTCGTTTTTTATTCCGTAGTTAAAAAAAAAATTCCCTTCACGTATGCTTACACCAAACACTTCCTGTAGCCGATGACCTTATCGTGTTCTTGCTAATTTTTGACGAATATTCTCTCTAAGAGTTCATTCGGCATCATCAGGCATCAAAACGCCTTGTTGGGAAGAATTAAGGGCTATACATCCGAACTGTTTAGAATTCGCCGCGTTGGAGCGTTTTGATAAACACTGGAATCTAATGAAAGACTTCCATACAATGTAACAACACTTTCACGCCCTGAACGGGGCGTAAATAGCTTTTTTCACACGACCCCACCGGCTCCGAGGCGTCTTCGGATCTCAAGTGTCATTCGGATCACGTTTATAGCCGGCCAGGTTTCGGTTGCCCGGATAAGTTTTTGCATACTTGTTTCCGATGTTGTATAATTAGCCTCAGCGAGCGCGACAGCACGAGCGAGGAACGTAATTTGAAAAAAGACGAAAAAATGAAAATCATAATTTTCTTGGGATCCGGTGGTCCATGTAAAAAAAAGTTATATGCGAACGGGGGGGAACCTGGCATTAAGTAATAGATATCCGTAAACAAGCCCCCGGTTAACTTGAAATAATTGATCGTCTGCGAGAAACGGACAGTCCATATATCGTGGGGTGGCGAAATCGCACGAGCACGATTAGCGCGACTGTGATTTTGCCACCCTGTTATATTTGGACTGGCCGTTTCGAGCAAAAGATCAATTATTTCAGGGTTACCGGGTCTTGTTCACTGATATGTGGTGTGACGTCAAGCTAACTTACCGGATTTATTTAAGTTTTTAAAGATTTTGTTTGTAAATTTTATTTGTGAATCATGAATTTAAGAATTTTTACATGCGACTTATGTAAATTTCTGAACGGAGGCTTCCGGGAGAGAAGCTTCCTGTGTATGAAATCGAAGCGACGGGGAGAAACGTTCCATTACGTTTAGTTACCGATGTTTGTGTTTTAAGGTACAATTATATTTTTTTCTACTTTAATAGGTTAAATAAGATGAGAGTATAAAATGTACTATATCTTCGATTGTGCGTTTCGTAGGTTTTTAGGTGTATTTCAAAGTGTTAGTACCCTAATTTTCGTATCGTCGTGACAAAAGGTTGCAGGGTTGGGCTATTCTTCCATGGGTGGGGGCATCGCATAGTATGCGAGGTTTTTTTTTTTTCCGTATTGGTACAAGAAATGTCGCAGGTTGCAAATGTGCCTGTTTATGCTGGTTACAATGGGGTGTGTTTTTGTGTTGTGTACGGTACGTTTCCAAAGTCGGTCATTATATGTCACGTGGTGGAGCAGGGGACGTGTAAACCCCGAAAAAAGTGGTAGATTATAAAAAAAGTTGTGGGCTATCAAAATTAACCGACGGTGACGTGTGTGAGTTTTCAGATGAACCGTATATAACGACTACACTTTTAGCATGGGCAGGTGTTAGCGTGACGTCACCACCGTGCATTAAGTTAAGAATAATACCCCAAAACAAAACTTGTTTCCCACCAAGCTTTTCGGCCGTGTGAAGTCGTGATATCAAACGCCAAGCTATTTTGCCAAGCTAATCCCACCGAGTAATACTTCGAAGGTTAAATGAAATGTATAAAAATTGCTTGCTGTTCAATGTTCAATTATTTCATTTAACGTTTGAAGTCTTTAAAAATGTCTAAGAGTTTACAATAGACTTTTTGGAACGGCGCGATAGATATTGTTTCCGTTTTGTGGCGACATCTGTCGATTGGTGAGGTTGGTGTAAGTTGGCTCTTGTTTCAGTTTAAGCGTAGTCTGTATGGTAGAGGGCGTTAGGGCCATTTAAACTCTAATAAAGAAACGAGTAAAAGATTGCCAAGGAATCTGCTGTTCAATTGTAATGGCGAATCCTCAGCTTTGGATCATTCGGAAACAATAGACGGTGTGCGCTGGGCAGCGTCCTTTTGCATTGTTAACGAATGAACCACACGATAATGGGGCATTATTCTTTACATATTGAACGCCACAAGAAAGTGTATATACATTCCACTGGATTGTTTTATTTGGTTAAAAAAAAAAAAAAAAGCCATCGCCCGGACCGGAAAAATTACAAATAAAACGTAGAAAAAAAAACCACACGCCCGCATCAACTTTTTAGTACCGCCCCCGAGTACAATTTAATTAATTTTTAGCGGCCTTACTCTCACTATATACTGTAACTCCAAGTCAGGGGATAATGTCGCCCTTGGCAGTGCCACTGTTTCACAGCAAAGCCGCTAATGTTATTGGCCGGTCGGCAGTGGATCTTGAAATAGTGTTTGTATGTCATTTTAGTCTCAAGACATCTGTTTGGCAAGATGGTTAGAAAGGCTTTTAGGATCCGTTTCTATTATAGATTCAAAGAAACAAAGAATGGTTATTTCAGAATTAGCACGCAGCCAGTTTACACTCGCAACGGCAGCTGTTCTTCCACCATTTTTAATTGTCTCTTCCATTCCCCCCCCCCCCCCACCCCCGCCCCAACCCCGTATTATTTCATGAAGTAACAATCTAAATCAAAAACAATCTAAATCATAAACCAGCCAAGTTTCAGCCATTGAACGTCTGTGATATTAAAAACGAGCCAAGTTTCCACTCGTCAGACATAAACGCAACTTTAAAACTTGGTGCATTGTTAGGTTTATGATTTTCATTTTTTTTTTGGGCTTGAATGGTTCGGTTGTCTTACACCCTATATAAATTTCTGTATACAAGGTGTAATTCAATTTAAGTTGAATTTTAGTTGAATGCAATTACTTCTTTAAAACTCAGTTTGTGAAAACCTCATTTTGTTTTTTTGTTTTAACTATAGGTTTATAAAATAATAACTGTAGTTAAGTCAGGCGCCTTCTGTTATTAAGTTACTTACTCCGACCATCACTGCCACAAGTGCTATATAAACAAGGCGGAATGCCAAACGGGCTGGATTAGTGGCAAAGAATACAGACGCAAACCTATTTCCGTGGCCCTTTGGACTTAAATGTCAAACTGTCTGAGCGGGAATTGAACCCTCGACCTTCAAGCCCAATGGCTAAAGATCGACCGTTATGCCGTACTGACACGGCCTTGTCAGCACGGCAGTACAGCTTCGGCCTTTGATTTCAAAGGTCGACGGCTCAATTTCCGCACAGGCAGTCTGACCATATTCATTTAACGGGTGTCATATAGCATTGAGAAAAATGTAAAACTGAAAAATGTAAAACTGAGAAATAACCTTTCCTTTTGTTCGAAATAGCAACAGTGTAGTAATAGGTCTTTAAGTTGGCTGTCTCAGAGCCCTAAACTGTCTTTTGGAAACCTTATAGTTGGTTGAAAGCTGTTCGAATGGAACTTGGTATGCAACACGTACCAGTGGCTGAATTAAATACTGTTGTGTTGCAATTCTCCACCGGGTCTGATGTGAAAATTGGCTAGGAGGTATGGGAGGAGACGGGAGTTAGGGAGGAGGTTGCCTTGCAAGACTAGCGGAGGTCAGAAATTGCGGGTGAGTGGTCAGCCAATCGAGTGGTCCCCGGTGCAAATCAATGGATTATTGATCGACAACATCGACTTCCGATTTTGCCACAAAAGGTGTTTTGGAGTGAAAGCCCCATAGGGGGTTTGATGGACTCCACTCGCCAATACTGGACTTGTCCATCGTCATGAGTGAACACACCATGTCCAACTTAAAGAAAGAAAAGTCATTGGGAGGAACGCATCCACATCCACACAAGTTCTTTTAGCTTTTTAGCTTTGAAAGGAATGGAAATGTTGTGTTCCGAGTATCCGCATTGGAAATCAGGTACTTTGGTTTCTGCAAGTAAGATGAACTTCGTCCAAATATCAGCCATTTCCTGACCAAAATTGCATAAGATGAAGTTAATCCGCTTCACTTCACCTCCAAGCATCCACACAATTGTGCTATTGAAAGTTTGAGAGTGGCTGAATGCACTCAGCAGATGGATGGAAGGGGAAGGTACACACACGCACACACATATGTATATATTCTGGGACTCTCAAAAAAGTTGAATGTTTGAGGTAGTATTATCTCTTGCAAGCCTTCTTGCTTTTATGCAAAATGCATCGTCAAAAAGGAACAAAATCTCATACTGCACGTAAATAGACGTAAATAATATCCACCCAAAACCAAAACTGGTAGAAAAACCCGCCAAGTTTCCAAAAACGGTCGGCCTTTGAAGGTAGTGATATCATTCCACCAGGAAAAGGCCGCCAAGGTTAATCCTATTAGCCAAGTTAATCGCACATACTAATAGTTCGAAAGTTAAATGAAAACTAGAAGATTGCTACAAGCGGTAGTAATCTTCAAGTTTTCATTTAACGTTCAAAGTATTATTCGGTGCGATTAACTTGGCTAATATGATTAATTTTGGCGGCCTTTCCCTGGTGGAATGATATCACTACCTTCAAAGGCCGACCGATTTATCATAACACTTACAATAAAAGAGTAAAACTGAAATAAAGCACATGCTTAAGACATCAGTGTAAAGCTTAGAGTTTGTCACAGCGTCTATTCCAGCTGCTGGGCGTTGTAGAATTCACCACAAAATCAGGCAAGGCATTCCACCTACTGATGGAACGCTCAGTAAAACATGATTTGCCAATGTCATTCTGAAAGCTGGCTTCTTGCACTTCTCTGTATGACCAGAGTAAAACCAACATTGGAGCGTTTAGAAAAGGTTTCACTGGGGAAATCAATGGATTTTTTTAAAATTTGGTATGTTTTCAGAAATAGCATACTACAGTAAGCCACCTTTATTCACTTACGGTTCATTCAAGTGATGTGACTCGGATTAGACCCGGTGAACCAGTTATCATCAGGTCAGCACCATACCACCTTTACCGACATAGCCACTTGTCCACTGGCGAAGGAAATGTGGTGCTTTGGTTTCTGCAAGATGAGATTCTTCTAAATATCATCCATTTCCTGACAAATTTCATAAGGTGCTAGCGAATGAAGTCAATATGCTTCACTTTCAAGCAACAAAAGTCTTTAATAAGTGGCTAAATACGGTATGGTAGTGTTGTGGCGGTGAACTGGCTCGAATCCGGGTCATATCACGTAAACAAACATGTACATCACTAATCAATTAAACAAAACGGTTGGATATTTAAAAAAATACCCATACAAAATGAACACGGAAGTACTCGCATGAACTAGAACTAAAACAGAAACCATCAAACACAAGCAAAAAAATGCCTAACTAGGAGTCTTCTTGTTAAGGAAATTATAAATGCACACAAAATACAAACATAGCCACTCACACGAAACACACTTAAAATATAAAACAACAAACACAGACATATATATAAAAAAAACGTTATGATACACCAATTAAGCACACACACACGTACACACACACACGCACACAAACATTAAACACTTCAAACACAAACTGCGTTCACTTACTGACATAACAATTACGTGAAAACAGTCATTATTCCCTGGAATTGTAGTTCAAATTATAGTTCGTTGCGTTCGAGTGAACTCTAATCCGTTTTTATTCGTGTACCTTTACAGCTGTGAGTATGGGGATACGAGCTCTAATGTTTTTTTTTTCTAAACGGCGAAGCCGTTTTTTGTTCAGTTAATATGGATTTGTAAGCTGGAGACACGCTAACAGTAACAGTACAGGAAGATCTCCAAGTAGATCTACTAGTGTAGACATCCAATTGTTAAAAGATTAATTGTTGATAAAAAGGCGGCCTCACTAGCAGACATGTGCCTGTTAACTGTAAGCAACTAAAAGCTTATTTTACCACGTTGAAGGTAAATCCCAATGCGACCGAAATCTTTCAAATTGTGGAAAATGTAACGGGAAGGGTCAGAGAAAAAGAAAAACAAACATGTTAAGGATGAGTGTCCACCATTTATAGAGAAAAAGATGCATCAATAACGATGTCTTTACGATACTGTCTAGCTAGCTAGTTACTTAGCTAGCAAATAACTTTTTTCCATGTTAAATCCCATAGACTTATTGCTCATGGCTAGCGCAAAATTGAGAAGGCCTACGTAGCTGACCTTTTGCACACGGATGCATGGTGATCTGAACATGGTCCTTTTGTTGGTTTGGGGGTTGTAGGGGTCAGGACAAATGCGTTGGAGGGTTTTGAAATTCGCTGCCAGAGAATTTAAATTTCGTTTGTTTTCCAAGTTGCAACCAAAGATTTTAAGCAACAATGGCTTGAACAATCAACACTGGTCCTTAGATTTATTGTAAAAGCCTGCACGGAGTAAAAGCTGAACTGTAACGAAGGACAAAATAAGGAAACATTTACGTTGCCGTTGATTGTGTACTAATAAAGGGATGCACCTTAGATGATGGTTACGCAACAATACGAGCATCCACGAGCAAACGGGATTTTTGCTAATAACCAAAATATAAAATACTTCGCGTTCTGCTGTTTTAGTAACAGTGACCTTCGGAGATTTCTGTTTGACTAAATGTGAACAAGAAAGCAAACGAAAAAAATTCTAAATTTTACAGATGTAACGGCTAATTATTTATAGACATACAATTCCTAAAAAAAAAAAGGTAGCGCGGAATATAAGTCGGTGCGCTGACTATTTGTATGTTCACAGTTTTAAGTTACATGTGTCTTTCAACTGCAAGCAACTGAAAGCATATCTTATCATGTCGAGCATAAATCCTAATGCTGCCGAAATCTTGAAAAAGTAAGGGGAAAGTGCAGGGATAAACAAAACAACTAAAGGTCATGCGCTGATTGAATGAGCGAAGCGAACGAAATCAGCTATTGTTAGCCAGTGTCTACAAAAATAGAATTGATGAAACTTAAGTACAATAAACTAAGCCTAACAGTTAATTGGCGATGGTAAATTTGAAAATTATCAATGTGAAAATTTATAGATATAAAATTCCTCCAGAAAAAAAGGCACAGATGAAGATAAGACGGTGTAACCTTTTGTACGTTCCACAGTCCTATGAAAGTTGTGATATCTACCCAAAACTAAAACTGATGTAAAAAGCCGCCAAGTTTCCAAAAAGAATCGGCCTTTGAAGGTAGTGATATCATTCAACCTGCAGGGAAAGGCAGCCAAGGTTAATCCTATTAGCCAACTTAATCGCACCGAATAATACTTTGGACGTTAAATGAAAACTTGAAGATTGTTACCGCGAGTAGCAATGTTCTAGTTTTCATTTAACTTTCGAACTATTATAGGTGCGATTAACTTGGCTAATAGGATTAACCTTGGCGGCCTTTCCCTGGTTGAATGATATCACTACCTTCAAAACCCGATCCTTTTTGGAAACCTGGCGGCTTTTTACACCGGTTTTGGCTTTGGGTGGTACGTTTTATCACAACAAATACATATAGGTCCCTAGGCCGTATACTTTCCTGGAAGAAGGAAACAAAATATATTTTTCTGATGAGATACGTTACATGTATTTTGTGTTCGATTCGCAAATAAGACATTTATCAACCCGTTTTGGTGTAGTTTTTCCTAATCTAGTTTTACTTGGCTCTTGCAGCTGCCGTTGAAACTGGTAAGAAGACTTACGCAACGTAATCCTGTTGAGCTCCGAACACTGTTGCAAGTGGGAAATGGCGGACTGTGTTCAGTGCCATTTTAAATAGTAAGCAGTTCATTTTTTATGCCATATAAGAATGACTGCAGTCTTACCTGGTGGTAGAAGTGCTGAATGTTACATGTCAGAGGATTAGTTCGTCTTTACGACTTCCCACCAACAAAGAATTGCTTAGATATTTTTAACTCCAACCAAAGTTTTGTAGAGGTGTGCAAACTGTTTCAACGCAGCGGTCATAATACCCCCTTTTAATAATTCTACTTCTTTCTAAAATATGAATGGCTGAATGTTAAAGTTATATTTACGCAGATGTCTGCACGATGCTGAAAGTCAGCTTACACGTGTATAAACCCACCTGAGCAATAGAGATTTTCTAACACTACTACATCGCATGCGTGGATGACTCGTGTTAGAGAAACGGAACTTCTATGGGGATTTACGTGAAATGATACGGCAGCGTGGACGGAAATTGTACATGCTAATTCCTAACATAATACATAATCCTGGCTTGGTCTTTCCGTATTGTGGTGCTTAAGTACGCGTCTCTCTCTCTCTCTTCGCACGCAGTTGTTCCTGCTAATAAATTAACGTGACATAAGAGCCGGAGCGACTAATGTGCTTATTAACAGTCATGAGAAGACCAGCGGTCTTGTAATTGGCTAACCCTTGCTCCAGCCTTCACAAACAACTTGCCGCCAACTGAAACAAGCCAATTAGTGATGAGTTTGCACCTTTGGTCAAGCCGTTACCTCGGGGACCAACCTCTCCAACTTTGAATTGATTCGATCAAAGTACATGACCTCTATTGCTCAGTATTGGTGTTTGCACCCAAGGGATTAACGATGGGGGTAATGATGATCGATAAGTCTAGACGAGACGGACATACCTTTCAAAGGGTTGGCTAACTTTAAGAGAACTTGGGACTGAGGAACCAACCAACCAACTATTAGCACGCTAAAGCGGGAATTGACTTCAGCCAATCGCACTTAAATGTGTCTGTTCACCCAATGACAGACTGCAGCATCTAACGCCGTCTACCATTATTTAGTTCCATGTAGCACTTGATGTCAACAAGCGAAGGAATGCGTAATGAAATTTCTTTTTACACAACTAACAAGCCACGTGCTTCCTTAATTATTGAGTGTAAAGTTGGTGCATACACGTGAACCAGGGAGGAAGCGGTCAAGGTTAACGATGTCAATCTCACTACATATGGCCCCCATTTAGCGGTTCAAAATCTGCTTTTCAAAACGATCGTTCTTTATAAAAAAAAAAAAGCTCTCTTTATTTTCCGTTAGGCTTAACGTTACCGATTGATTCCTGGTGCGCGTACACGCACCAACTTTACACTCTACAATTAAGGAGGCACGTGGCTTGTTTGCATAAAAATAAATTTAGTTGTGTGTTCCTTCGCTTGTTGAAACTAAAGGCTCAACAGAATTAGACTGCAGTAAATGGCAATAGATGCTGCGTTCTGTCATTTGGTGGCAATCCAATTTAAGAATCCATTATGATTTTCCGATAACTTGTGCAATGGGATGATTTTACCAGGGGGTGGGTGGATTCTTTCTGACTGTTGACCAGTCGGAAAAACGGTCAACAAATTTAATCAATAATTGTTTGTACTGGTCAGAAAACTATTAAAACCAGTAGCAAAACTAGTGCCACGTTGTCACTTGCCAGTTACAATTTTTAAAATATGTTTCCAATCACTCCATTTCTTTGGAATCGTGTATGGTGCACCATTCCATTAAAGTGTGCACCTCATCCCTTTATTGCAGGCACAACTTGAAGCTACGTTCTTGTTGACCCTACCCACTTCGATGCTGTATAACCCGAATTCTAGCTAAATAAGGGAAATATGTGTATAAACGCAGTAGGCATATGTAAAGAGTTGACAAATTTTGCCAAATTCAGTAAGTCACTGGCTGAGACAAGTCGGCAAATTTGGTTTACACCCTTCCAACTTGCAGCCTGTTTGTTCCTCAGTATCTCAACATTATGTACTCGTAGTAAATTTTGGCTAAAGCAAATTAAAGGCCTGAAGTTTAGGCCTAATCATTCAAACATAAGCCTCACTGGTGCTATCTTATAGAGATACAATGTATTATTAATATTCTTAAGAACCTTTGGGGTCCAGATATCAACTCTCCTGTTCAACGATTACTACACTCTGAAAACGATGTGTACTGTACACATCAATGAGTAGCTGCTCAGCATCCACACGAGTTGGGTACTAGCAGTACACAGTCTGTACAGCAGCAGTACACGTCCTGGTCACAGCTTGTGTCCTACAAGTACACAAATTGTATACTCCCTGTACACAGTTAATGTGGAGGCTGAGCACAGCGTTTGCAGAGTGAAGTACGTAACTTTCCATTGCTAAATTGTAAGTAAAGCTATTTGGTCGGAATTCGTCCACCCCTCCCTCCCTTTCCTCGTCCGCAGCCGTCCAAACAGAAACTTGTTTGAGAGAGGGAAAAAAAACGGAAAATGTGCTAAGAAGCAGCTACCACATTTTCAGCGATTTAAGAGCCTTAGAAATTTCTAGCGGGAATTGTGAGAAATTTTCTTAAAGGGGCATTTCGCTCTATACGAGTCAGACATGTTTTCTCGAAACTCGTGCAGACTTTATTCACCTATCGGTTGTCAGTCCTATCCAAAATACTGTTTTTATTTTCCCCCGCGCCCGCCCCCCACTTTCCTGCAATACGCAATAGCTTGATCGGGCTTGCTCACGAAATATTAGAACTTCACCGGAAAACTTCATTTTCCCTCTGAAATTCTCTGGTAAGTTAAAATAAATACAGGAGAAGAGGATAAACAATCTTGGACCTGCTTGGGTTACACAATCATTTATTGGCACCCGTTCAATTATTTATTCTCTGTTCTCAAATAATTAGACACAATTCGGTGTAAATAATGTTAAGGAAAATTGGAAATAAGCCACCAGCGAAAATTACACACTACGTTATTTCTAGTGAATAATTTTCGCTGATGGCTTATTTCCAATTTTCTCTGTTCTCGTTGCTACATTGTTGAATAACACGGTTAAACTAAATGTGTATTAAAACCAATTAATGCACGGTGGTGACGTCACGCCAACACATCCCAATGCTAAAAGTGTAGCCGTTGTATACGGTTAATCTGAAAACCCACACACGTGACCGTGGGTTAATTTTGATAACCACACTTTTTTGATAACCCACATTTTTTTTTTGATAATCTAACACTTTTTCCGTGCTCCACACAACCACTGCTCTACCACGTGACATACTTTGCAAAACTACCGTACACAACACAAATTCAATCAGCACACCCCATTGCAACCAACATAAATAAGCACATCTACTGCACGAAAAAAAAAAAAAACCTCGCGTAGGCTACTATGCTAGGACCCCACCCATGGAGGAATGGCCCAATCCGCCAACCTTTCGCTCCGACAGTACTAAAACTAGGCTACCGACACTTGTAAGCACACCTAAATACACCTAAAAACATACGATACTCAAGCCAACAGAACATTTGTAACCAGGCGACATTTTCCGCACTAACACGAAAAAAAAAAAAAACCCTCCCCACCCCCATCCATGAATGAATAGTCCAAGCCTACTGACACCTTTTAAACACACCTAAAAACCTACGAGACTCAAGCGAATAGCGCACTTTATACGCTATATCTTATTTAAACTAATAAAGTAGAAAAAATACGGTTTTACCTTAAACACAAACGTCGGTGACTGGGACTGGATATAGGGAAGTCCTCACGTACGTGAAACTATCGCAGACAGGAAGTTTAAACCGGAAGTTTGAGTTCAGGAATTTACGTCATGATTCTCAAATAAAATTTTGAAATAAATTTTTTTTTATCTCAAATACCTAGATATGTAGGCTCGACGTCACACCTTAGCATTAAAACACATATCTAGGGGTAGCAAAATCGAACTCGCACTAACGCGCTCGTGCGATTTCGCCACCCCTCGATCTTTGGACTGTTCCGTTTCTCGCAGACGATCAAATATTTCGGGATAACCCGGTCTACTTCACGGATATATATTACTTAATTTGTGTTCACGTTGGGTCATGAATATAACTCGCCTCGTGACAGGCCAAAAAAATTGATTCATAAAATACAACGAGATTTAATTTTCGGCCATTAGTTTCCTGTCTTGGACACAATAAAAGGTTGAAAATAGATCGAAAACAGGAGCCACATCATGGACCAGCTCCACAATAAAAAGCTGTCTTGGAATAACTGTTATTCCAAGATGGTGGTTCACTGTGGCATGGTTTTTCGATCAGCGTCCTTTGGGTACCCAAAGGACGCTGATCGAAAAACCATGACTGTGGGGCTGGTTCACGATGTAGCTCCTGTATTCTATGTATTTTCAGGCTTGTATTGTGACGAAGACCGGAAACTAATGGCCGAAAATTAAATCTCGTTGCATTTTATCAACTTAAGGAATTTTTTTGTTCTGCCAGGAAGCGAGTTGTATTCGTGACTGAATGTGTATTGTTATACTACTAGAAACAGATATTTTCATAGCCTGCACATTGAAATACGAGTGCTGTCACTAGGTGTCACCAGTTGTTTCCTTTGTCGAAGGCAGAATTATTGCACGGTGTTGGTCCGGTGATTAAACCAATGTCTTGTTCAACGACAAACGTTTCGAGCGTTGCTGCTATATACAGTTGATATACCCAGTGTGGTTTTTTTTAAACTGTTTAATTTATAGTAGGACGATCAGGGGGGGGGGGGGTGTAGGAGTACCTATATATCACTACAAATCGCACCTTTTCCAGTTACTGGCATCCACTGACAATTAATTGCAGGAATTTTAAATCAGCATTACAAAAAATCAATAATGGTTTATTATGCTTTGGTTAAGTAAGAGATATCCGTGAGTCCTAGTCGATTTAACGGTTATAATTGCTCGCAAGCGAGAAATGGCAAGTCCACTATCGAGGGGGTGGAGGGAAACACGAGTGGGCGAAGCCAACCAGTTTTTCCCTCCAGCCCCGAGATAGTAGACTAGCCGTTTCGAGCTCAAGAGCAATTAAAACCGTTAAATCGACTAGGACTCACGGATATGTATTTTAATGCTAGGGTGTGACGTCGAGCTAATTTATCGTGTTATTAGAGTTTTTTAAAGACTTGTTTCAAGAATTTAAGATTTTCCGGTTTAGAAACGGGGTTGGAAGCTTTCTGTGTATGAAGGCCGACCGAAGGGGAGAGATGCTGCGTAATACCGATGTTTGTGTTTTAAGGTAAAACTATATTTTTTCTACTTTAATAGTTTAAATAAGATGAGTATATAAAATGCGCTATTCACTTGAGTCTCGTAGGTTTTTAGGTGTATTTTAAAGTGTCAGTAGCCTAGTTTTCGTACCGTCGGAACGAAAGAGGGTTGGGAAATTCCTCCGTGCGTGGGGGTCTAGCATAGTACGCGAGTTTTTTTGTTTTTTTTGTTGGGCTAGAAAGAAATGTGTCGCAGGTTGTAAATGTGCCTGTTTATGCTGGTTGCATTTGTGTTGTGTAGGATAATTTTAAAAATTCGGGTCATATGTCACATGGTGGAGCAGGGGTTGTGTAGACCCCCGTAAAAAGTGTTAGATTATCAAAAAAGTGTGGGTTATCAAAATTAACCCACTGTGACGTGTGTGGGTTTTCAGATTAACCGTATATAACGACTACACTTTTAGCATGGGGATGTATTAGCGTGACGTCACCACCGTGCATTAAGAACCGTTATTGAACCAATATTCTTAAAAATTATGTGTTTGGTCGCGTCAAGTAATTGTATTCTTTTGCTGTACCGTTAACTCCACTGACGCACTCCAGTTGAACTGTGAGTTCCAGTAATTCTGTTTTAAGCAGCATAACGTAGCCTACTGAATTAAACACAACAAATTCAAAAGTTTCATAATCAATTTTGACCCTTTCGTCACAGGTCAAAATCGGGGATCGGGGATTGCACGCGCCAAACTTGCACCCGTTTGCAACATACAGTAAATTTTATAGAAATGATTCGAGTGAAAAGCGTTTCAGACTAATGGTAAAAACTGTCAAAAAGCATGCCTTCCTAAGACATTTGGCTCCTACTGGGGGAGTTTACGGGTTTTCCCCAAGACCCAATTAGACTGGCTATTATAAAGTGGTCACAACATTTTATTTCTTTTTACAGCAAAAAATAAAAAAAATAAAAAATAAACAGGACGAAAGGGAACCAGCCGCCCCTGACCAGTGGTGTAGAGTTCCCCCACCCACCCCGACACGTGTCGAAAAAATATATAAATTCCTCGAGAATATGGGGGGGGGGGTAGTGTTCTCTCGAAGCCGGATGCGGCAATGATTTATCGTAAAATACTTCAACTTCCGTGGGACCCTGCTGAAGGAACTGTCAGTGCTCCCGAGAAGACCTGGTACTAGCTGGCTTTTTAGGCCCCTCCTTTCCAAATTTTTCCTGGCTGTGCCACTGCGCGGAAACATTCAAGGAAAAAAAACAGATTTGTTGTTATTTGCCCGAAAGTTGTATGACCATATCACTTAAACCAGTGCTAAGCCTCTGCACACGATGTTACAATTTAAAAAGCAATCATGCTTCACAAAGCAGAAGTCCACCTCCGAACCCCCCCCCCCCCCCCCCCCCCCCCCAAAAAGTAATCATACAAAAAAGGACAAAAGCGTGCCCCCCACCGTATAGAAAAATCGCCCTCGTCCCCCAAGCTAAGGGGTCTGATGCTACTCAACTATATTTTGGGGTGAATATTCACCAAACAAAAGTTGCCCCAAGTCACCAACTTCCTGATTGGCCTGTAGACCCGCCTGTTCGCCTCTGTGGGAGCGGCTCTGTGCAGTTTGCATGATGATTTTAAATATTCTCTTGTGAAGGCAAGTGTTAAAACAAACTAAAACCCCTGAAGTTCTATTACCCAGGTGTTTTTACTGCCTACAGTTAACTATGTAGCAAGCCTTCACTAGCTCTTAACGTAAAAGTTGTAACCAGTGAGTTGTACCACAGGAAAAAAATAATAAACTAGCGATAATAAGCTATGTAAAATGAATTACGATCGTGCCAGTTCTTTAACCAAACTTGTGTCGTAAATTGCTGATTTTGATCCAGTTTAATCCTTCCGCCCGTATTGTTTCCAAAGCAGTTGCCCTTTTCCAAGAATGAATAATTAGTCAAAAGCTTCTTGTACAACAAATTGGCTCAACATACCTGTAAGCCCTTAAAACTTAATATTTTTACCGCCCAACGGCGATAAACATTATACATTTTCATAATTCCGAACTGAACACACGGCAACGACAAAAATGTGCCTACGCACGAAAATAACATTTAATACGCAAATTTAATGGCACACTTTGGTATTCTGTAAGTAACGAGAAAGAATAATTAATAGCTGGACCCCCCCCTCTCTTTCGTATCTCGTTATTTTCTTTACTCGAACTTTTAATGATAAATTCTTCAAAAGTCGCCTATTAAATAAGCAGCATCTCATTATCATATTATGAACATTGCCTCAAGGGTGTACCTTTAAAACTATTATGGTCTCATTATTAATAGCAAACCGTCGTAACTTATTTAGCAAAGGAAGAATAGGTCTGCGGATTGTCCCGAGGGGTGACCGCTATTGATTAACAATTAAAGTGGGTTGTGTTATGACTGCACTGATATGTATAAAGGGATTGCGTAAGTGTTGTGGGTTACATATACCGGAAATCAATAGTACTGGCAAAGCCCATTCCCCTAAAATATTTTTAGGCCAGAAATCGTGAAATTTCATAATTACATCCCCTCGGGCGGGTGTTTGTGTGGGAGGGAGGGAAGCTTTAACTAGATTATTTCACTATTTACGACCTTAAAACATTTTGGATCGTAATTTTTGAATAATAGCTTCATGCCATGTAAGATTTCATCTCCTTAAATCGTTCTTTTTCTGTAGCAAAATTAAATTAACTAATAGCTTCATTACACAAAGCAAACTAAATAAGCTAGTACACTAATAAACTAAATTCTTAGAGAAATGAGAATAAAGACATTGAGTTAGTGCAACACCGAATGATCGTGTACACGTGAATGTTCGCATAAACGACGAATTTTCCGCGATGGAGTTATAGGCCACGCTTTATAGGCCAAATGCTTTAAAGGCTGAAATCGTGAAATAACCTAGTTAAAGCATCCCCCCACCCTCGAAATGTTGTCACACTGTTCCGTTTTGTTGTCGCACTAGCGTTTGTTTCTGTTGGGGGGCCATTGTTTGATTGCTTGGAGTTTTCTGTCAGCAATACACGTAATATTATTGCGTTTGGAATTCTCTGTTACTACTAATCGACATTACCGGCGCTCCCCCTTTTGTTTCATCGCTACCGTGCTAAAAATGAACCTGCCTCCCCTTTTTCACCGGTGCCATGAATATAAAAAAAACACACGAGCCCTATGCATTAATAACTGCGTTTGGATTTGGTTGTCACAATGACCGCTATCCACGTTTGCCAACTCTCGCCTATAGTCCGGTGCAAGGGAAATATATATATATATATATATATATATATATATATATATATATATATACTATAGATGTTAATATTGTTACGAACCTGGTAGCCCACAAAGCCAGTATGCCGTACTAAGAACGAGGATACATCTTTCCTAATTCTGAATCCCCAGCTGTATTGAATGGCTTTCATGTCTACACGAGGGCAGTGCAGTGAAGTTCTCTCGTTTTGAAGTTCGCCTTATTTGGCGAAAATGCAAGATTTTGTAGAATGGGAAAGCAACAATAAGGCTAAAGCATGGAAATTACAGAATTTGATGAGAAACTGACTTAGTTGATTTTTACTTGGCATGTATGGCATTAATTGGATCATATCTCATTTTTACAAAATACTGTCGCACTAACCTTCAGTTCGAAACTTTTTTGGAGAACTACAAAGAAACACAGTCTTCTTTGTTTGTTGAGGGGAGAAGTGGTTTCCACCCCTCCCATTCCTAGAGATAGTTTTAATCGAAAACATTGTAATTAGTTTTCAGGGGAAGGGGTGGTTCCAACCCTGCAAAACACCGTTTTAATCGAAAACATCGTAATTAGTTTTGCATGGACCATAGTCAACAAGTCAGTTATGACTGAAATAAAATCGTCGTGTTTGAACAGTAGAATGTTATACAAGTTGACGAAGCAGGCAGTCAGAAAAAGACCGGGCCTCGTGAAAATCAAGGACCGCGGTAAGCCTTATGTAAGCCTCAGCATGAACTTCCATGTTAAACGTCAAACTTTGAGCTCCTACAGTTTCGGCCAGAATTGGCATAGACCAACGAAATTCGGTATTTGGGGTCGTGTAGTAACTATTTCACTGCATTACAAATTTTAATGACAACAATCAAACCGTTCGGCGTCCACAGTAAGCAATTTCTTGTTGTTGTTGTTGTTGGGACTCTTTGCCCTCATCGGGAGACCGAACCACTGAACCGATTTTCAAGTTCTATAGCTTAAAACGTAGGTATGGACAAGGCCTAGGGCTTTTCGCTGGCTATTTTAATATGACTACAATATTCTTTACACGGAAAGCCAAATGGGCTAAAACGTTTGCTCTCACCTAGAGACCGAAGCAATGAACCGATTTTCAATTTGTATAGCTTAAAATGTAGGTATTAACACCGACCAGGGCCTTTTGAACCCGATTTTGATGTGACTGCAGTATTCTAATCGGCAGAGCAATGATTATTGCAGAGCACTGGACAGAAATCATTAATGTACTCTTTGCCCTCACTTGAAGGTCGAACCACTGAACCGATTTTAGAGTTCTATAGCTTAAAACGTAGGTATGGACAAGGCCTAGAGTCTTTCGCATGCTATTTTAATGTAACTACAATATTCTTGACACGGAAAGCCAAATGAGCTAGACATTTTGCTTTTACCAAGAGATCGAACCAATGAACCGATTTTCAATTTGTATAGTTTAAAATGTAGGTATTAACACCGACCAGGACCTTTTGAATCCGATTTTGATGTGACTG
>JAHWFP010145535.1:0-13542 GCA_023313725.1 Lithobius niger
GATCTGGCGGTTTAAAATCGGTTGCATTCTTCTTTGTGGTAGTTCTTATATCATTTCTTTCCCGCATCTTAAATGCTGTCCTATGTAGGCAGGACATCAGTAATTCCCTGGGGTCCTTTCCTGCCCTGTCTGCTATTGCACCAAACATTTTAATTATTATTGTTATTTAAAATTAGTGACCTATACACGTTTAAGATCCATATAAATACAGTTTTTCTTCTAAAGGACGTTACTCTTTACTAATACCTAAAATTCCCCGCTTTGATTCTTTGAAAGTTACTGGGTGGGTAAATTGCGGGCTTTTCCAGAGCCTGATATTAATGATCTGTCAGAATTCCATGCTTTCCGATGCCTGGAAAAGTGAATATTGAAATTCCAGGCTTCTCAAGCATTTCCAGGCAGGGTACGACCATTTCTAACGAAAACTGATTGGTGGAGCCGATTTCAATATTCACATGAGTGAAGATCCGTTGAATTGCGGCACTGTAAAGTTTATGTTTTTTCTAAAAAGCAAACTAAAGTACAATATCACATAACCATCGAACATAAACATGTGAAGATTCTTCAAACTTACTGCAGGAACGGAATATCTACAACCTGAAAGACTAGGGCTACTTAAAACAACAACTACTAATATTTGGCTGCTGGTGAGAGCTTGCGTGGAGCCTGAAAAAGGAAGGTTATCAGTACCGGTGAAAGGAGGGGTGGTTACCAAAGATGGAGCGACTAGAGAAGATGGTTCATTCCCGACTTCCGGTAGTATTGCGTTTTTTTGAAGGTATACTGATTGAGACCGTGGTGTGACGTCATACTCACCAATTCCGCCAAAGTATCCCGAACAGCCAATCAGAGCGTTGCAAGGAAGCACGTGACTAGTAGATTTGCACAAAACGGAGTTTCAAAAAATAAAATCTCTCTGTTTACGTTGTTACCCGACGAAGAAAAACATTTATTTTAGCAGGTTTTTTTTTTATGAATCTCCATTTATCGAGCAAGCCAACATTCTCATTTTATAGACGCGCTTTCTTGCAGTTCTCCGATTGGTTGACATTGCTGGCTTCGCTTTTTCTAGTGTAATATGACGTCACTAACACCAGCATGGCCGTCCCTTCCCGCAACAAGGATGCCTCCTTCGTTTAATCCTTGGCCCGACCCGGAATAAATTTGTAACGTGAAAAATGGTTTATTGGTGCTTCTTGTCCTACCAAAATTATCGGTCTTCTTTGGTGGTTGCCATGGTGATGAAACCTTGGACAAAATGACCATTCATTTCGTAACAGCAAGGCTAACTGAGATTGACGATTCGTTGCTCGCTTCAGTGAATCGAGGACGGCAACTTCTGTGTTAGCTGACCTTGAGAACAACCTTCTTGATTCTCATACGTCTGGAAGCACCTGGAAGCCCGTGCTGGTCGATGGAGAAGCCACTCATCAAGCTAAATAAAATAAAATAAATTTGTTGCAAGAGCAGCAGGTCACGGAAGGACCAAAAAGGCCACTGAATCCCCGAAGATACACAGTCACTCCACCTGACATATTTCGCCAACGTCATCTTATGCTCGGTCATCCATCTTCTAAAGCTGCCCAATGAAGGAGGCAAGACCGCTTCTACCAGTAAAGCATTCCAAGTATCCTACCACGCGATTTGAGAAAAGAATTTCTTGCAATCGCGTGAAAAAGTTAATCCATCAGTTACAAGTTACAACGGTCGTGAAACAGGGGAAACGCTAACGCCAAATCGCTCTTTAGTCGACGTAGTTTGAGGGAGTCAGCCTACCGAATACTAAATCTTTCTGCGTGGTTCGTTCTAGAAAATCAAGGTAAGAATGTAGTAAATGAATGCTGAGCAGGCCCGACCTGGTCAATGTCCTTCACGAGATGAGGCGACCAGACTGGGCTCGCATACTCCAAAAAACGGTCGTACAAAAACCACCAAAACACTTCAGCAGCATTGGGCATTACAGGCATTATTATTGGTTGGTTTGCTGCTATTGAGACAAAGAAACTGTAGCCTAGATTAATAAGAATATAATCACCAGCAATCCACCTAAACAGCTAATTGTTACCTTAACCCAGTCAAAGAACACTTTCTAATCGATCACTCAGGGTGACATCAGTGCTGAAGCTGAAGCACTAGACTTTGATGCGACTTTCCGCTCAATACAATCCACTGACTAAAGATGGCGACGTGGAGTTTTTCTTCGCTAGGGTTGTCTATGTAAACATGATTATCGATTAACAAGTGGTGAACAGCAGCGTCACACAGAGCTTCCCCACTTAGTTAAAAGAAGATGGCAAGAGCTCAACTATAGTAACAAACTTATATTACCAGTAGTAATAGCCCTAGAGCTTTTGTCGATCATGTTTTCTCATGAAGCCTGTAACCCGATATTAAAACTAACGAATGTTAATTATTTTGCAATTATATCCCGAGCGCGTAGCATGAGTTGGTATTAGTCTGGTTTCATGCCGAGTAAGAAAAAAATTTTAACCGCATTATCCACAAAAGCTAGAGGGCTGTTTTATTGGAGTATATCCCAACTTAAAATAAATAATAATAATAAAAGGACTAAACATTCTTTGTGTTTAACAATATTTATACAGTAACGCTACATTTTATTAGCTTACCAGTCTATCAGTTCATAAAATGGTTTGTCTCCACTGTGAAGTTATAAGCGATGCTGCGTCGGCGACTTTCACCCATTAAACGCGCCACAACAACCACGCATTGCTGAAATTCACCGAAAGATGGCTGTGTGTGTGTGTCTGTACTAATTTTTAATCGTTTGCTAATAATTACCATTAGTTCGAATAAATTTAAGACTAAAGCGGTAAACATTAAAATGTTTTATGCCAATTGATCGCCGAAGAAAAATTGAAAGATACTTTCTTAAAAAATTATAAAGTGTGACTTTAAAATATATGAATACGTCCAGTTCTCCTGGTATACAGGGTGTACCTAAAAGGTGTGGCCAAACTTTCAGGGAATAGTCAGTGATCAAAAGTAAGACTAAAACGGCCTAAAAATATGGGTTCAGAAATGCATCCATTTTTTTCGTTTCAGCCCCCCCCCCCCCCAAAAAAAACGTTAAGGGTAAAACGTTGAAGTTTCCCCATAACCTTCTCACCTAATCTGTCCAAACTGCTACAATTGACGCATCCTTCTTGCAATTTCATTACTTCATAATGTAATGTTGGTTTGAGGTCTCAAAGCTTTGCGGATGGAGAAATGGGGACAAGTGGAGTGGGGGGGGGGGGGGGAGTGGCGAACTTCTTTTGTCCTTTGAAAGGTATGGCCAAACCTTAATGACGGATCCTAGTACACATAAAAACACGACAAAAAGCCATTAGTCCGGAAGGCCTGCCTTTTCCGGTTGCCAAGTGTTGCCATACGATCCGAAATACACCCGGTGTATTTTAACGTGTTTGACAGTCAATGTCAAGTCGTACCCTTGCCTGCGTTGCATCGCATGGTGGACACACCGAGCACCTTTTTTAGTCACAAAAGGCACAAATTTCTCTTTTCTAAACTGAAGACGATACCAGACTGGAAACATTGGTGCTCTGATGGAGACGCAGCGTTTGTTTCAGTAAAACTACTAAAGAACCCCTACCCAACTTCTCCCCCCCCCCCCTTCCTCCATTACTGCCCCAATCACAAAATTTTACGACCTACATTATGAAGTAATGAAATTGCAAGAAGGATGTGTCAATTGTAATTGTTAGGACAAATTAGGCGTGAAGTTATGGAAAATTTCAACGTTTTACCCCTAACTTTGGGGGGCTGTAACGGAAAACGGATGCATTTCCGGACCCATGTTTATAGGACTTTTTAGTATTACTTTTGATCATAGACTACATACACCCTTAGGTCCGTACACCCTGTATATACGAGTCAGAAGCCGCGGTTAGAAGTTGGCATCTGTTTTAAGCTTCGCTAGTCTCCACTACAGTACCGTTCGTATCTTTGATAAAAAAAATAGTATAAGAGACTGGGTTGAATAATATGGCCGCCAATAACGCCGCTGACGTGATTGATTTGCCTTGTTGCCGCTTTTTGTCACTCGAGGGCGACACCTACCGTACAAAATTCCGCCTACCTTGAAACACATTCTGGATAAACGAACATGTCGCTATTTAGTGAATAGATGTGCAGTCGAGAAATTTAATAGTTGAAAAAGGCGACGGAGGGATAAAGAGGTTGTTATGGTCTTCCCAGCTTTCGCTCCACAGAAGACTGAAATTCCAAGTAGGCCGCTGGTCGTAATAATCTGGTACTTTTCCATGCCGGCAGTACTTAACTATGTCATTACAAGAATCAATATCCCCAGTGACAAGACGCTCGCTAAGTGCATCAAAAATGCAAATCACTTAACGTGAATAAAGCCGGTAGTTAATGGGCATCGGCAGGGCCTTAATTTCATCATTGAACAGCTACGCAGGGCACGCTAGACACATCAACAGAGAAATAAAGAGTCAAAATTTAGCAAATGGTATGGCGGTAAAAATAGCAAAGATGGGGGAATAAAACTAAACCCATTTCAAGTTAACGTTAATCGTCTGTCGAGTCCATTCTGGTAATACAGCTACGATTGCCAACGAGGCGATGGATGACCTGCAGTCGTCTAATGTTGGATTACACTACCAACGAACGATTAGGAACTAAGGCATGTTTGACGTTCGGCTTTAGTTTCAATAAGAGAACAGCTAGCTTGTCCGCCAATTAACCGAGATCAAACATAAGATTGGACCTCACTCTGAGGCTTAACGTACGTAACTCCAGTGGTCAGAATTGTTAGGGAATAGATACACGTCAGGCATAAGCAATTAACTTTGGGTAATTTCAGTCTTGCTAGAGTAAAGCTTGTAGCACACTACTCCGTTCCGTTCCGTTCCGTCACGTCACGTCGCAGACCGTCAAATTTCTGTTTGGATTAAAAGCATGTAAATTAGCCCCATGTTCGTGAGACCTCTGTGAGCGGCGTTATTCGAAAAAGACCCTGCGACCCCTTCAAAAAGCCGCGAGCGGCCCCCCGGATATTGGCTTCTCCCGCCTACATTCGAAACCAGCGTTGCTAACGCAGAGCATCCACGTATACTGCTCCGTCCCGTTCCGTAACGACCCGTCGGTTGACGGATGGGATTGTTGTGGCAGAATCGTTTCAGTGAAAAACTGATCGCATCGGTGAAGTGTACGCACCTGCCGTCAGTCGACGGCCGTCGTCGTCCGTCACGCGCCTGCACACAACGCCTTTTTCCTACTAAATACATATGCGAACCTATTTCAGTTGCTTTCTGGACTCAAATGTCATCATGCACGAGAGGAACAAATTAATACCTAATTTACTACGACTTTTTATTTAATTTCCTTCTTAAGGTCACTACAAGTCCTTCTTCATTGGCATTGCCAATTTGGGATCGATCAAATTTAAAAGCTCAGCGAAGCCGACTGAAACTGTTAGCGACGGAAGCAGTGTGCGCTGGACCATCCGTTGCCATCAGTCGTCGGAACGGAACGGAGAGGAACGGAACGGAGCAGTGTGCTACAATCTTTAGGCAAGTCCATGGCAGGGAACAAGGTCACTGTTGCGATTCAACCCTATCCAGTATCCAACCCTTAATAACACGAAAATCGTTCCATGGTGAAACTCTGCATGTCTGGGGCAGACGGCCATGTAGTACGGGCTCCGTAAAATTATCCAACCAACCAGCCCTCATGTAATTGAGAACTATTGAGGAAAGATAAAACTGTTTCATCATGTTACAGGTAACTTGGAGATATTTTAAGAGTCCATATTATGGAAGAGGTGATGGAAACCCCTGGTACGATTTATACACAACCTTGTTCTTCACATCCCTGGTCAAATCAATGTAAATACAGTTTCTTCCCGGTGTGCTGCTGTTACCCCCAGGTTTTGTGATGCGAAATGGTGTTAGGATGAAGAGTAGCGTCGGAAAGTTGGCGTGGTGCCCCTAAACGAGATAATTACTTGCTACTCTTCCTTTAACACCATTTCGCATTATAAAACCCGGGGGGTGGGGAGGAGAGAAACGTGTATAAACTTCTCAAAATTATTCAAAAGACGCAAAGTACTAGTCAGAGACACGCTAAAGCTACAGCGGTGGCAGCCATATTGTGAGGTCTTTGATTTCGGGAAGCAGGGTAGCCGGAAAACCCGATTTTGCACCACAACACACGTTTGCGGAAATTCTGCGTTTGTGATTTTGTTGTTACTGCCAATTAGGTTAGGTTAGGCGGCAAGGTTGGGATTTGGCATTTCATACTGACGTAGTTAACTGGTTAGGTTAGGTTAGGCAACACGAGTGAGTTGTATAAAATGGGACATTAATTCAGAAAAAAAAGAAAAATTTCCGTAAACTTTTAGTAAGGTGCAAATCGGGTTTTCTGGCGACCCTTCTTCCCTTCCAGTATGGCTCCCACCGTTGATGCTTTATCACATCTGTGACTAGCATTTTACGTCTTGTGAAAAATTTGTTCGAAAAGTTTATAGATATTTCCCCTGGGTTTTTATTACGCGAAATGGTGTTAGGATGAAGGCGATTTGGCGTGATTCCCCCAATCTAAATAATTGCCGTGGTCGAATTACCATGAGTTCAGGTAGATACCTTTAAATATGGCAAAACTTTCTACGAGTTTGGCAAGCGATCAACTAGTCACTTCGACCAGCAATTAAAACGCATTTAGCGTTTGGCATGCTGTGTTTATCCACGACATCTAAATTGTGGTTGGCGGACCGTTTCGTTTCTCATTCATCAGTATTATGCTGTCTTAACTGCAATCGACCGGAAAATGGATTAAAGTTGTCATAGTATAGCCTTGGGAAAACCGTCTGACTAGAACCATACCAGACGAGGCAAACCTGAGAGCTGATTAACAAGACAGACAGTACCTGCCAAAACCCCTCTTCTAATCCATCGAAAATCTCCAATGTTGAAGACATTTTGGTACCTCTAATACACCATAAACCGTGAGCAAATTTAACGGAACGTCCCAAAAGTGTCTGTTGAGAGAAGTTGACGAAACCTTTCGACCTGTTTGTGCCGCAAACTTAACAGAACATCCCAAAAGTGTCTGTTGAGAAAAGTTGACGTAACCTTTCGACCTGTCTTGTGGATCCACCAGGAATTAGTCGATAAACTCTTTCCTCCTGGGAGCTAAAATATCGGCTACCTCTTCCGGCTGTTGCAGCTGATGACTTTCAACGGTGAACTCCCGTTTCGCCAAATCTCGTTTCGCCAAAAAAAAGAAAAACAGATTAACAGCTTTTGCCTCGGGGGCCAATCCCGTTCCGCCAAATCCCGTTTCTCCAAAACGAATTTGACGCAATTGTACGCACACTAAATTTAATGCCTTATTTCTATGTATGGGGCTTCAAAAGGCAAACATTTAACAGACATAAGCAGTGGTAGAATAGAATTTCTTTACGTTTTGAAAACTGACAAGATAGACGGAAAAACGTGTACTTGAAATATTGTTTAGAATGCTTGGTCGTCACTACGTCAACGCCAGGGTTTTCTTTTAGAATAGTTAGTTATACACATGATGATTACCCTCCCTCAAACGGGAATTCCCGTTTTGCAGAATCCCGTTTCGCTGAATTAAAATATTCTTCAAAAATTTAACATTGCAGAAGTTAAAGAGGCATGCCTAATTGGAAGTAATTTGTGATTAGTGGCGGTTTCTGATGTTATGTGTTTACCAGCGAGCGCGGTAGCGCGAAAGGGGGCACGCAATTCAAAACAAATTGTTCTGCAAAACGGGTGTTGTCTATAAATGTCTACCATTATCATGTTATAAATGTTCGTGTTTAAATGTTTTAAATGTTTCGAGCGCCTAATTTCGTGAACGGTATTTGGCGAAACGGGATTTGTCGAAACGAGTTGGCCCCTGAGGCAAAAGCTATTAATCTGCTTTTTTGGGGGCTAAACAGGCTAAAGCCCGTGTCAGACGAGAAGACTTTCACTCACGACACGATTGTCCTAAGGTCTGAAGTGATTTCCCCCCACATTTTGTCGTGTCTGGAGTTGGTTGTCACACGGACAGATTTCCTCCTCTCCCGACTGCCCTCAGGATCACCAAACACTTGCTCTCTTTATGTCCAACTTCACCCCTTTTTCTGGAATGCGTGGTATGCGTTCACCATTGGTCTCTATCGGTCACGTGAGAAAAAGTTGGGAGCCCGAGGGCTGGCAGCCTAGCCTGGCCATCGAGTCCTGACGACTCTTTAGTTACTCCCAACTTTTGTCGTCTGCCCCATGTCACACGAGCCAACTTACCCTCCCGATCCGATTTTTAGTCCTGTCGTGAGTGAAAATCTTCTCGTCTGACACGGGCTTAACCCTTTCACCAGGATTGGCATGGTATTTACCAGGGCTAGTTTTTACCGGTTATTTACTAATTTTTTTACAGCTTTTCCCAGTCCCAATGGTTTTTTACTACTTTTCGAATCTCGAGACAATACGATTTTGGGAAACAATGTGTATAATTCTCGACCTCTACACTGTTCAACTTACCGGGCAAAAGTTACCCGTTTTTTACCCGTCAGACTTACCCAGTAAAAAGGAATTTTTAACGAATATGTTTGTTTGCGTTGTTTTCGTGATTATATTAGTATTAAATAAACATGGCGGAAAGCCGTTGGATCAGTTTGAAATAAACACGGATGCAAACTTATTTCCGTTTCCTTTTGGACTTAAACTCACACTGCCTCGGCGAGACTTGAACCACGACTTTTGAAACCAAACACCGAAGCTCTACCGCAGAGCCATACTGACACGGCCATGTCATATGCTGCTGTTGTTTGATGTGCACCCAGAAAGTTTCTAGGTTCTTTTACATGCCAAAGTCGACATGAGCACGAGACATAACAGAGCTCTTCTCTTCCCGAAAATGCCAGGGGTGGCTGAGCTCGGACTCGAACCCGGGACCTGTGGCACATGAGACGGTCATGCTAACCATCAGGCCACCTTGCCCCATCCATGTCAAAGGCTGTGTCAGTATGGTTTATTCTGTTACTTAAAAGTGTTTCATTTATTTGGTTACAGACAGAACTAGTAACAACTATTGGAGACAGCAATTAACCTCATGAACCAAAGTAGTGAAATCAGCATGTAAAGAAACAAGCTGCTGCACCGAGTCCCTAGTCGCAGCCGTTCTTCTGTGCACGAACGCCACTTGCGAAAATGTTGCGGCGCACACCTCTATCACGCACTGCAACAGAGATCTCTGTTGTATTGGCTAATCTAAAAAGGTGTAACCATCACAATCGCCAGTTCAAAATGTGTTAGCTTTTAGGCTTAGTTTTACATTTCAGGCGTAATTGTCAGCTTTTAGGCCTAATTTTCACCTGCCGTTGTAATTTCGTAAGTAGCAGCTAACGGAGAATTTGGTTCGAGGGTAGGCCTATTCATTCATGCAACACGGTGTCGAAATCCTTTTGTTTTTTTTTACGGTTGCGTGTCTTCCTGTAGTGGTTAAATGCGACGATCAATTGATATTATTTCAAAGAGTTACACTCCGAAAGCCTATTAGCTATAAAGGCAGCAACAATGTTTTAATTTGCCGTGTTTATTTTAAACGTCAACTTGACTACAATTGAAAAAGGCGACGGACGGACGGACAAAGTCGTTGCTGTAGTCTTCCCAGCCCTTTCGGCTGTACAGAAGACTAAAAGTTTGATATTTACCAGGTTTTACTGCGTCCTCTTCAAAACTATCCCTGGAAATTGCCAAGCCTATAATTCCTTACAAATCCATCATTATCCTCCTAATTGCAACTCTTTTTTTTTTTCCCCATGTTTTTACAGCAGAATACAAGGATACATTTTACGTAATGGAATTGTTACTTACTGGAGTAATTTGGCTTTTGTTGAGCATCCTTTTATATAGTCATGGTAAGTAAGCGTAAGTTTTGTGTAGGTATACTATCTAGGAAAGTCTGGGACTGAATGAGTCGCCTACTCAAATAAATAGACATAAATCGCTGGAAATAATACTAAGGAAAATTGGAAATTAAGCCAACAGCGAAAATCATACCGTACACAAGAAATAACGTAGTTCAGTAAGCCACCTTTATGCTCTTACGTTTCGTCGGAGTGGCATGACCCGGATTCGAACCAGCTACCCAGTTCGCCCCCAGATCACTTGCATAGCGCCTTAGTCGCTATGGCCACATCCTCAACTGGCTGTGAAAATGATTTTCGCTGTTGGCTTAATTTCCAATTTTCCTTAAAATTCGCCTACTCAAGGCGCTAAGGGGAGAAGTGCTGGTCCAGCCAAACGTACATATAGGGGACCATGGGTTCAGCTTATTTTCTAATCACTCGGTCATGGCTCTACTACAATATCGGCCGGATCTAAAGTGAAAACAGTCATATCAAAAACCAAAACTGATAAAAGGGACTGCCAATTTCAGAATGGTTCGGCCCTTCAAAGGAGTGATATCAACACACCAAAACATTCGCCAAGTTAAGCGCATCGACTACCAAATTAGCATAAAGCAAATGAACAAATGACCCATTGCTGTGCTGGCATAGCCTGTCGTAATGGGTCTTCTTAAAGTTTAGGGATTTAGTAGCATACAGTGTTTCTGCTAAAAGAACCGATAAAAAAAATCACAACTCCTAAAGAATAGCAGCTATGCAAAAATCAAAATGTTCATCTTCTAAGTAATCATTCAAAGTTTTTTTTCATGTTGCGAAAGTAGCGCATGCGCACACCAGAAAGCCTTCCAGCAACGAAATACAGAAACGCTCAAGATGGCGCCCTCGAGAATCATAACCGAGCAATGAATAGAAGTTCTCACTTTGCTGATACAAAATTGCTGTTGCGACAAGTGCTGCATGGAAGATTGCTGCAAAATTGTCGACCTGTAAGATAGCTACGGAAGTGGACGATTATTCTCAAGACACAATGCTCAATCCTAATTCACTCCTTACTGCACAACTAGGGAACTGTACACGATAGCATTACATATTAGGCTTATAGCAGAATTTAGCGTTCTGCCTACACCTTCGTACGCTCCTGGAGATCCTACCTTTCAGTCAGAGCTACCACACCAACTAGCCCGAGCCTTCGAATTCTGGCTTCTTAAATATCCGAGGAGAACAATGACACCCGAGGCAAACTGGTGCGAACCGATCCTAACTGCAGGGTTAAACAATAGGACTCCGTGTCACCCGGATGTTGGGTGCTGTGCTAACGGCCGCGTGTACACGGTGGTTAGCAGCATGCGCTCAACGGCTCTGTTAACGGCAAGGTGCACTACGTAGATTGCGTGTTGCCGTCCATGTAAGCCGGTTACTGAGCGAGAGAGGACAGCGATTCAGCAGTATAGTGTCCTGGAAGTACCATAAGTACGTTTTCAAGTGAACTTCGCATCATCGTCCTCAGTTGTTCGTATTATGACTGACGATTTGCAACTTTTAACGCACAAAAATTCCAATAATGCAAGTGCTAGACAAAGCCAAAAAGTGCGACGTCTTTAAATTTCAAAGTGGCGTGCTGCTTTCTTTAAAGAATATCCTATGGTGCTTAAACCGTTTGTGTATAATCAGCACTTAGTGCTTAAAGATGGCGACCAGGTTACATTGGTTTGATTCTAAATGTTCGTTGTGTTAAGAAGACAATTTTATTTCAGCAAACGAAGTGACAACCTGTCACTTCTAAATTGCTCGGTTGGGATGCTCGAGCAAGCAGTTTTGGTAGTTTTTGTATTTTGCTACTGGTGCATGCATCTGCATTCTGCATTCTGGTGCATGTATGTGCGCTTTTCGCAGCATGTAAAAAAAAAAACTTGCCTACAAGGTGGTTATTTTCATTTTTGCCTAGCTGTAACGGTTTAGGAGCTATGATTTTTTTTTAAATCGATACTATTCGTCTATTCGATGAAAAACCCTGTATATAATAAAAAGCCTTGCAAACAAGCATTCGTTTGGTATACTAGTGCTTCTGGGTATCTTTTTATGCGTTATATCTTTGTGTTGTACATTAATTTTCGTCCTTTTTTTTGCTTTCGTCCACCTTCATTTTGATTTCGTCCATTGGTGTATTTTCTACAAATCCAACAATGGACAAAAGCAAAATGAAAGTGGACGAAAGCAAATACAAAAAAAAGGACGAAACTAACGTAAAAAAAAGCCGTACAAAAATTAAAGGTTGCATATTTACAACTAGCAATAAAAATCATAAAAAAAAAACCTGAAGCAATAACGAGCTCACAAAAAAACTTCGTTTTTCACCTAGTAACCCTGGACTCGTCAGACCACAAAAAAATTGTTTTGTGTGGTCTGATGAGCCCAGGTATACTGGGTCAAGTTTGTCAGGCTGTTTTGTGTTTTTTATTGTTTGCATAGTGACGATTCATAATTTATTAATTCATTTATTTTGCATTGTTCTAATCTATTTGAAGCTTTTTTTTTTTGCTGTAAATCACACTGCCTCTTAAAAACAAACTTTTTATTTCGTTCTGACTGCCACTCGTCGCGTTTTCTGAATAGTGATTAGTTTCTGATGTCGAACTAATGATGCGTGATTAATTTCCATATTTTCGAGTTACACTCACCGAAACCCGGACTTACAGAATTTTATTGATTGACGAAATTAAATCCACAAATAGGGCATAGAATGCGTGTGGGAAATTTGAAATTACTTCAACAGTGGGTTCAGTAGCTATCATGGACGCAGACAGAATAATGTCTGCTACCAAGACAGTCATTAGTTGGGCGGAAGGGATTGCAAAAACGGAACCCAACTTGCATATTCAGCATCTAAACTTCTTGCGAGGCACGTTGTGAAGCAGGGCAAAGTACCTAATTGCTCTAAACTGCAAAGTACCTTAATTGCTCTGATTCGAAAAATGCCTTATTGCTCTCATTCGCAAAATTGCCTACCATATTGCTCTGCTTCGCAAGTATTTTATAACTCTGATTCGCAAAGTACCTTATTGGTCTGCTTCACAAATTTTACCTTACTGTTCTGCTTTACAAAGTACCTTATTGCTCTGTTTCAAAAAGTTTACCGTATTGCTATGCTTCACAAAGTACCTTGTTGCTCTGCTTCACAAAGTTGACCTTATTGTTCTGCTTCACAAGTACCTTATTGCTCTACTTCACAAAGTTGACCTTATTGTTCTGCTTCACAGGTTCCTTATTGCTCTGATTCACAAAGTACCTTATTGCTCTGCATCACAAAGTACCTTATAGATTTGATTTGCAATGAACCTTATTACTCTGATTGGCAAAGTACCTTATTGCTCTGATTCCAAAGTACCTTATTGCTCTGATTTGCAAATTACCTTACTGCTCTGATTCGCAAAGAACCTTATTGCTCTGATTTGCAAAGTACCTTATTGCTTTGATTCTCAAAGAACCTTATTGCTCTGATTTGCAAAGTACCTTACTGCTCTGATTCGCAAAGAACCTTATTGCTCTGACTTGCAAAGTACCTTATTGCTTTGATTCGCAAAGAACCTTATTGCTCTGATTTGCAAATTACCTTACTGCTCCGATTCGCAAAGAACCTT
>JAHWFP010145542.1:0-23443 GCA_023313725.1 Lithobius niger
AGGATTTAAGTTATAAATTTTTCGTATTGTTTTTGGGCCGCACATTTTTAGTAAAATTTGCTGCACAATTTACAAATACGTCAATCAAAGGATTGCCAACCTCATCAGGGTCAGTCACGCGAATATCATTCTTATCAATAACTTCAGATACCGGCTTAGTAGGAGCTACACCCAACATATTTTTAATATTATTCCACGTTTTTATCGTATCAGATGCATCACTTTTAATCACTTCACTATCATAGTCACATTTTGTTTTCTGAATAGAGCTGAGAAGTTTGATTCTACTAATTTCTTTTGAGAAGTTAGTAAAAAAAATTTTCCATTTCTGGTGACTAGTTTTGAAAACTGATTTTATTGTAGTTTGACTTAGTTCCAACTTTGAGGTTTTACGAATGGAAGGTTTTTTTTAACTACGAGCATTAAGGGACTAATCTAACTTGTACTATTAACGACTGGGTTTTTGTATTAAATGGTTTGGGGATGTAAGAACATGAAGAGTTGGTTTTGACTTATTTTTTTCTAATTGTTTTTATTGTGATCATATGTAACGTGGTCGAAAGACAATAGGCACACCAATGGTTTGTATCCGAGTCAACCAGTTCAGCCCAAGTGCTAGGCGACACTTAGGAAGCATGCACTGTAAGAAGACTGTAACTAAGTACAGTATTGCATTAAAGTTATAGCTAAAAGTTACTTGCCAAAGTTGGGGAACACAAGAACAGACAACTGACATGAAAATTAGCGTTGATCCAGCCTAATAGTAGCCTACATGAATTGGAGAGACCAAGTCAAGACCAACCATAACAGCAAGCTAAATATCGCTCAAGATCCTGACTGAGGGACGCCCTCATTCCGCTCCTCATTCCGAATTTAATCCGTTCACTATTCTATAGAAACTGAAGTAAACTTCTGTTGAAGTTGCTTCATGATCGAAACAGGTTAATGAGATGCAATTCCCTCTCTTTTGTCCCCCCCCCCCCCCCCCCCATTTCACTAAGGTTCGGTATGGCAACACACGAGACCCCATTGAAACGCATAGAGATAATCATCTCTGGAGCTGCGGTTGAAAAGCGGTCGGCCAGCGCCAAAGGTGAAGTTTTAAAAATGACGCAATTACTTTAGAATAGATCAACCATACAAGCATGTATAGCGCCCTGAGTAACTTGCGATATGGCCCTAATTAGCGGTCCATAGCAACACGTTACACATAATTGGTAGAAATAATTAAGGTCAAGGAAGGTTCTGCTAAAGCAATGTTTTAAAAATAAATGCAGGTAAATAGAACTTATTGGCAATATAGGTTTTGATACTGTTAAATAAAAAATAAGTGTGCCGTCCTTCCCGACATACCCCACCAGTGAAAACCTGTCACACGCACACATGTGTGTATAGATATACTGTATATTGTATGTTTTTGATTCTCACGCTATAAATTTATCACTTTACGATTTATCAAACAAACTGAAAAAAGTACAATTTTGAAAATTATCTGCTAAAAATAAATATGGGCAAATAAAATGATAGCTTATTATCTCCCTAAAAGCTTTAAAAACTTACCAGATGAAATTTGGAATTTAAATAATTTGAATTTGTGAAATAGGAAAATGCATTCTCAGATGGCAATTGAAAACAAATCAATTTAAGTTAGAAAATACGTTAAGAAACCACAAATATGAAACCAGGTAATGTTGTAAAACAGTGCATGTGTGAATTGTTTTTATTTCTTCGTTTTCGCATTTGTTTGCTTTTTGGTTGCATCCTACAGTTGCATGCAGCCGTTCGTACCCCAATAAATAATTAATAAAAATAAAAGTCTACACACTTGAATTTACAAAAAGCAGACAAAAAAAATAGCCTTTCGTGATTTCTAAAGCCTGCGGCTATAGGCAGGAGAACACAAAGAATTAGTTCCGCACTGTCTAAAGACACTGGCGTTTTGACAGTACACATCTGTGCACCAGCATAGCCAACACATGAATTATGTACGCAGTAGGCTACGCAGTCTGTATAGCGCAGAACACATTCTTCTGTATACGCATATGTACTGCTAGTACACGATTCGGTGTGTTGGCTATGCTGGTACACACAGATGTGTACTGTCGGAACACAGTGTCTTTTATTAGAGAGTAGTAACGAGGAGTGAAGTACAGTAATTAGGCATTGGCCCACCGTGTGACACAGCTAGGTGAGCCCAAAAAATACTGCAACTTTGCAGTGTGTCGCTTTACCACGGGGTGTACGCCCTATAAATGTATATGGCTAACCTGTAGGCTACTGCCGGTGTCACATGTCTCGGTATGTTGGAGGCCAACAAACGGATTTTTTCTTACCTGAAAATAAACAGAAAAACAAAAACAGTCATGAATATGTAAATGGCTACAAACTTTTGACAACCGTAAGATTTCTTATTAAGAAAGAAGCAACTCATAGAAACCAGAGCTCGATGTAACTCGAACATCCCTGCATTGCTTCAAATCAGAGTCAGGAACACAGGAAAACACATTTTAGGTTCACTGTAAAAGCAGGTTAGCTTTAGAATTAGGTTCATTGTAAAAGCGGCAGAATTAGGTTCACTGTAAAAGCAGCTAGGTTTGCTGTAAAAGTAGGCTGGCTGTAAAAGGAGAACTGATGTGGAAAAATGTTTGTCCCTATGAGCCACCGTAGCTTCTGCTGCAAACGGGAGCTAAACCCTATTGTAGTTATTGCCTATTTTGCACAGTAGGCTTGGTGCACCTTGCACGCACAGCGAGTTCAAGTGAGGCCATACATGTCTCACATCGTATAGTTCAAAGTTGGGAGAATGCAAAAAAACACTATCCAGTAGATGAGGTTTCTTTTTACAAATTCTTCTTAGTGTAACAGACGTATACAATCGAACACCAAAGTGCAACTTGCAGGCACCAAATACAAGCGATATGTCACGACTTAAACGCTCGATGATAACGTCCAGTCATTCTTTGTCTGGCTTCAGTTTACGCGTTAGTCGTCGTCAGTGAAAGCACGAAAACACGTTTGCGTGAGACTGTGTAAGAGGGTATGAATTCGTTCCTACACTAGGGAGATCTGACGTCAACTGATCGCTGCCGAACACCTTTGTATTTTTTTTTTATTCTTAACACATAGTAGCAATTATGTGTGGTACTTTAAAAGTAGATTATTCGCACAGTTCGTCATTGTCCCAAAATTGAAAGTTATTACCGTAATCGAAACTCAACTCCAACCGAAGCGTAAGCCATTGTCGATGTATTACGAATTACGTCTTCCCTCTATCAGAACAAGCTGAAATCTCTAGCAGTAGTAGTACCATCTATATTTAAATGGACATCGAGTTTGATCTCACGCTTATAAGCGGGTCGAAAGCAATCACCCCCACAAACAGATAAGCAGACAGAGAGAGCGTGTGAGCCTTAACTTCCGGTAATAAGTAATGAATGGTTACCAATTTCATAACTCCAGTAATATGGTCTTAACCAAGGACCTTTTACTATTGGGTCGGTCTAATCAATGCAACGCGCCAGGGTTGTAGCAGTTATTTCCGGTTATTTCCGGCAGACGACGCTTGTTTTTTTTTTAAGCTAACAAAGAGGTTTGCTTCAACTAGTAGTCTAGTGCTATTAGTCTTCTGTACAGCCGTACCGGCTAAGAAGACTATTGCAACGACTTTGTCCGTCCGTCTGTCGTTTTTTTCAACTAGAGACGACCACGGTCCACGGTTTACAACGTTAGATTCAGTGTTAAAAGTTAGTTAAATAACATGGGTAATGAAAACATATAAATTAAAACATCATGTTCACTAAAACTTACTGTGGCATTTTACTGTAAGTTGGCCCTGCACTTTCGGGAGTCTCTACACGGTACTGATAGAGTGGATCGACCGTACCAATTATATAATCCAACGTCCCTGGTCTTTCCATACATTTTGGCGTCATGCATTTGACGATTGAATTTATGTAGCTTAATGCACTTAAAACAATTTAAACGCCTGGAGCGGACCTGCTTACGTTTGAATATAGTAAGTTCGCTAGTTTGTTAGTCTAGTTTTGTGTCGATTCATCCAATTGGTCCAGCTAAATCAAACAGCCAATGAGATGCAAAAATCAGCAAAAAATGGCATGGATCGAGTCAATGATGTCATATATAATCCGAGGTTCAGGATCTCAACTTGTATACATTTTGGCATCATGTATCATTTTTATTCTGAATAAAATTAGCCGGAAGTGACTGGTAAACATTCTTGTTACAGAAAAATACAATGCAGCTGCCAAAAAAAAAAAAAAAGCAATCGTATAAACAAGAAAACAAAACCAGACGAGTGGAATGTCGCTTATTTTACGTTGATCCGTAACTGTTGATCCGTGTCGCTATATCCCTCTCGTTTCATAAATGGAAAATAAATGACAGGGTTTGTAACAGGTGCCATGCAGCATAATTGCTTTCCAGCTAAAACGTAATGAAATTGGTTTTATTATCTCCATGTAAATTACACGAAAAGGGCCTGCTTGTGTTCATTTTTATTTTTATTTATTTTTTGGCAATTATCGTTTCAACGTGATATCTTAAACATTATCATTTAAATAAAAAGTCTATTATAACAGGTTCTCGCCAGATCATAGGAAAATGGGAGAAAAAGATCGGAACGCCAGAAATCCGCGCGTGCTTTCCACCAGTTCGCCTTGAATCACAATTAAAAATACACTCGGGTACATGATTAGGCTACACTATAAACTAAATAGCGCTTCATCTTCTACATGTGCAATTTTACATAACAAAGCTTTATAAATAAAAAAAAAAATTAAAAAACGCCAAAATACTTATTGCAGGCCTAAACTTTAAAAATAAGATTTTTTTTATAGTTCCGTTGCTGTCAGAAGCGTCCTACAATTAAATTTACCGCGAGACATCGTAAATACAGAGTCCATCGTTCGTAGGAGCGTCAAACGGCCACGTGACCGGAGGTGGGGAGGGACAGAGCCGCGCGCGCGCACCTGCTTACCTTGCTTTCCGATACCCCCTACCTCTCCCCCTCCCTCCTGGGCGGCGGTGGCACGCGCTTTGCACCTGTTGTTGTTATTGCAGGGACGCATAGAGGTTTGGTTTGGGTTTTTGCAGGCATGCCAGAAGGAGGCGACAACGAGAACACAACAAAAAACGAACGCGATGTCAATGCAAAGTCGTGAGCCTGCAGACAACGATGCCCGAACTAACAAAGCATCGAATTGTAAAATCAAACGATTGAAATCCTTGTCATTCCATTGCTAAAGGCATGATGGGAACCGATGATCAGGGCGGGAGCAATGCATATGAATGATGATGGATAGGTTTTGTGATGAAACGTTTGTCGGGCGCCAATATACGGTGGGATGATGACGATGATTATTGCACGCCTGATACTTGTGCAACTCCCACCTGACAGAAGTAAACCCTCGGCCGACAGATCAAAATTGGTAAGTTATGGATTTCGTACACGGTTTAGGAATTTCAAAACAAAATGTGGAGCTTGTTCAGGTTGTAATGTCAGCTGGGATAGGAAAATGTAAACGTCTACCGTCACTTTTTTTTTCAAATACTATAGAGGGAATTTTGGGAATGACAGTTCGGGAAATTCCTAGGACCTTTTACATACCACAATTGACAAAGAGGGGAAAGTTCGTTTTGACAGCCCTATCTTCCGAATGCATGGCAGAAAGAGAGGAAACAGTAGGAATAGAGTACATCTTTTTTAAATGGTTGATGATGGACAGTATTGGCCAACAAGTGAAGCACCACCAAGCCATACAGGCTATACAACACACGAGGCTGATCTTGATCACAATATAACTAGCCTACAATGTACAAGATACACTTAACAACCCATGCCAACAACCGAGTCCAAATAACAAGTTGTGTATATAAATACAACGGCTAACGATTTCACAAAAAAAAAATTAAAAATATATAAATTAACACCGGCGCCAGTGTGTCAACCTATATATGTGGTCTCAGCGTTAAAATCTCATCTTTCAGAGCTCATTACTCCGCCATATCTGAACATTTTTGACCAAGTTCGAAATCTAACCTCCATGTAGTAGTCAAGGCCTGTCTACTAGTAGGCCAAGAAAAGTTTAAAATCAGAGATGCACAGAGGGTCAAAATGACAACTTCTTGTTCTTACTGTTGTTCTTCTGGGGATGTAGCCTACCTTTCGTTTGTCCTCTCTTTGCAGGTCAAACTACAACGCGTAAAATCATGGGAATAGGCTCAAATAGTTGCTTCCTATATACACGAGGGCACGTGCTTTTTCAATGTTATTTTAGTCTAACTGAAATAGTTGTTTACAAAAAAAGCTGTCAAAGAGCCATCAAAGGCGGTTGTATACTTACAAGTGTTATCATACACGGCGCCTTCAATCATGTAACCACCTTTTTTACAGCACACTTGACGTTTTTGTCAGTAATCATGTTTTACTTTGGTGAAACTTGGGCTAACTTTTACATTGGCCTGGGCCCAAACAAAAACTAATTATGTGAAGTTCAAATGGCGTGTTCAATCCAAACTTCTTTGAGACCTCCATCCAACGAAATTGAAATTTTTAATCTTAAAGTTTAAAATTAAATTTTACAATTAAAAATTTAATGGTCAACCAATTATTATTACCGTTGTTATTTTTTGTTTACATAAAATATATTGATAACAATTATATAAATTTCATACTTTTTGCATATGATACTTGATTATATGCTTTTGACTACACTGGTCTATGAAAAAAGCGGTAAAACAATTGCAAAAAAGGTTTCGACAAGTTCAGATAAGTTTACATTAGTGAAGAAAAAAAAAACGATTTGCTTGAAAATTAAAACGGCGCACACACAAAATTTTCAAGAAAACAATATATTACTATACAAAGAACCAGTAGCCTATAGTAATGGTGTTCTAAATAATAACAGTACTAACCTTAAAAAAATAAACATTGCGACATATTTACGCTAATATATTAATCAAAACTGGAAATATGAAACGCGTATTACGAGAATTTATGCCAAATTACGCCAAAATTATGTATCTTGGACGAATAACTCCCCTTTACGCTATAATCCACTTTGCTACTTCGGGCGATAACGTAACAACGATTATTCCATTTCGCAAGTTTGCCACCAGACGTCAGTCTTGCAGCTTAGTAACTGAATACATCGGACCAATTGAAACCAGAATTCCATAAAGGTGCCAATTCACGGAATGACAGGTTGCAGCATCTAGCGCCGCCTACCATTATTGAGTTCTACGTAGCACTTGATTTCAACAAGCGAAGGAATGCGCAAAGAAATGTCTTTTTACACAACAAACAAGCCACCTGCCACCGTAATTATTAAGTGTTAAGTTGGTGCGTCCACGTGCACCAGGGAGCAAACGGTCAAGGTTAACGGTATCCCACTCACTAGAGGGCGCCCTTCTAGCGGTTCAAAATCTGTGTTTCAAAACGGTCGATCGATAGAAAAAAATAGCGCCCGTGATGTCGTTTGGCTTAACTTTACCGCTTGCTTCCTGGTCCACGTGGACACACCAACTGTACACTTAATAATTAAGGAGGCGCGTGACCTTGTTTATTGTTTAAAAAGAAATTTATTTGTGCGTTCCGTCGCTTGTTGAATTAAGGGCTAGACAGAATTAGATATCGGCAAACGGGTATAGAAGCTGCAGCTTGTCGTTTGGTGGCAATTACCCTTTAATTAGGAGTATTCAACTAAGTCCTTGAATGGTAGTTTGGAAGCATGATTGGGTGTTTTGATCACAGGGAACCGGCACGGACAACATCATACCAACAACAGACATAGATATTGGTATGATCCGTGTCCATGGTCCGTGCCGGTTCCCTGTGGTTTTGACCACGTTACATTTGAGAGTTTTTGTCTACTAGCTGGCATTTATTTAATTTGTTTACCTTCGGTTTTATTGAGTAGAACAGTCACATGATCAAGCTCGAGAAGACGGCGGCATTAAGCGTTGCAAGAGGTAAAGTAGTGGCCTGTTAAATTTAAAACAGCAAATGCCCAAATTGTTACTAATATACGATCCCATTACGTGTTAAAAGGTTTCAAGGATTTACCACCACAATAAAGCACCATTTTACATGAAAGGTTGCGAAATTAGTGTACAAAAAAACGGGTAGGATTTAGTGGCTTAACGATTTCGGTTTCAATTTTTGCCAGCCGCCTGGTTACTTCCGTTGCCCTCAGGGACGACGCTAGAATCACTTCAGTGGGGAGGAGGCAATGGGGCAGCAATTTTAGCCAGGGAGGCACATCAAAAAATGCTACTTTTGCGGTCCCCCCTCCAAAAAAAAAGAATAAAAGTAAAAATAAAACTCTTGCAATTCTTTCTCACGCCAAACGTTCTTAACTGTTTTTTACACCATTTTTTTTTATATTTACAAAACCAGCTGAAAAAAAGATGATTTTTACAACTCTCACAGTAAAACCTGGGCTTTATTGATGTGACCTAAAGACCTTCCTATCGCTGTGAAAGAAACTAACGTAGTTTTCTTAATATGTTACCAGAATTTTCTTCGTTTATACGTCTGATTTTGATCTGATAGTGGGGGGGGGGGCGGCTAAAAATTTAGGGGGGCAAGCACCTCCCCTCGCCCCCCCCTCCCTCCCCCCTTAGCGTCGTCCCTGGTTGCCCTATACCACATCTTTTTTCGAAGCAAGTGAACAGGACTTGATTATATCAGTCGCGAAAAATTATATCTGGCTTTTAAAAATCGAAAGCTGTTGTGTAATGCACTGGCCAAATCACACCTACGGTATGGTGTTGAAGTTTATAGCTTAACAAACAATTCTCTTTTGACAAGTATACAGAAAATACAAAATAAAATCATTCTTGTTCCTTTTACAGAACAGCGAAAGAACAAACGTGAAAAAAAATGAAAGCGGATCAAATTTTTTTTTAATATTGATAAGCCTGAGGGACTACTTGATTATAACAAAAAGTTACTTAAGAAACCTAAGGAAAAACAGTAGCCTACGTGCTAAATCAGTTAAACATAAATTGCCACTTTGGAGAAATAATTTTGGAAAAATGTCAACAGAGTATATGATATCTCTTTTCATTTTAACAAATTACCACAATCTTGCATCGTTTGGAATTTAAAACTTAAAACAAAATGATGAATAATTAAATAAATTAGGTAGCCTATGTGATATTTAAAAATTTCTTTTTTTCCTTTTTAAAGTTGCTGTTATGACATTTAGTAGTCTGGTATCATGGAATCGATGTGAGCGGTGAATGTCTAACATTACACGAATTCAGTTAATTAAATAAGTTAACTGTGAGGGGTGAATGTTTGATGTGTAGTTAACCCTTTTTTGCCCATGAAGAACTGGATGATTTTTTTTTTAACTCATGATAGTTGGGTCAGTGGCGGGATTCGAACCGGCATTCACTTGGCTTGAAGACGAGGACGCTAACCACTGGGCTGTTTCTGCTCGCTTTGCTCGGGGTCACCGGCGACCCCTTTTTGTAATTGTAAGTATAAAGGCAGTGAAATAAAAAAAAAACCTGTATAGAATCAGTGTTGTGGGCAAAAACAATACGAGTTCGCTTGACTTGGACTGTATTAGGTGAAGTGACAGGTGATGGTTTACATACAATGATCTGAAACACGAGGACAGTTTCAGATCAATGCATGTAAACCATCACCCCTCTCTTCAACACCCGTATCTTCATCGTAAGTGTAGCACACGTCACCCTCCCAACAAAAACAAGTACATGCCCACAATCTTGAATAGGCTCTATAGTCAAAGCAGCAGTGAAACTCACGAGCTACTTTGACTCCCTGCGGGTGTCAAAGCATCTCAAGTGGGCATTTAATTTTTTACGATGAGTAACATAATAAATGCGTCCTTCGGGTAATTAGCTGCTGTTGCTTTTGTGCGCTGCACCGCCCGCAGCAGCTGCACTTTCGACGTTTCATCTGGTATTGGAAGTTGCGTCATCGACAGGAAAACGGAAAGATAACGGCAAAATTACCCAAACAAGCGAGGGAAAAGGTTTACCCCCCAATTCAATTTTCCTAGGAATTTCCTGCTTCCGTCTCTTTATAGTTTCGCTTTTTTGGATAAACGAGAAAAAAAAAACAAGTCTGATGACGATTACACGAGGAGTAGGCCTATAAAAGTGAAACAAGGTTTCCGTAGAGAGTGACGACACACACGACTGCAATACGGTCGGTAGACTTTAGTTTGTGAATTGACTGCCAATAGCGCCAATGCCGCTAGCTCGATTAGGCTATACGTCACTAAAGGTACATTTCCTCCCAGTTAGCCTTCCTGTATGGCTCAGTTTTGCAACATTAGTTCAACACTTGTGTAAATGTTGCAAAGGCATTCATTTTTCTGTTTTTTCCCTCGCAAGAAAAACGGAATTGCTATGTTCACTTTAACCTATGTAAATGTCGCAATAGCTATTTTGAGCAGGATGCTCGAAATTAGTGAGAACGTATGTCCTTTTAAGATTAGAGACTGGTTTTAATCATCCGTGTTTTTGCAACATATATCACTCCATGCCAATAAAGTAAAAGTTCGCAACAATATCTGAAAGCGCACTAACACTCCACTCGTCAAATTGCTGGAATTCAATGGCGTCGTGTTGTTGGTTTGAGCTATGCTGTATAAATGTACACACTAATACCTCTCTGCAGCTTCCATCGAAGAATTATTTCGTCATTTCGGTGGACGCGAATCGAACACGCACGCAAGATGGTGACTGCTGGTAAATCGTGCAACGTAGCCTATATAGATCAGTGGTATAGTATAGAGTAGTGACGGGAAAGAAGCTGTTGATGAAGCCTGCAGCGACTCGTAGCAACTTGTCGTTGCCGTGGTAACGTGATTTTTAGGCATAATTTTCATTTTTTAGACCTAATTTTTTTTAACTGCAATTTTAATCTCGTAAGTAGCAGATGAGAATTTGCTTCGACGGTAAGCCGATTCATTCATGCAAGAATAGGGCAAGAATATTTTAAACGAAGCTAAAATCTGTTTGTTTTTACGGCTGCGTGTTATCCTCAGGATTTCAATTCGACGATCAAATGTTATTATTTAATTTAGTTACGTCGAAGAAGTCAATTATAGCTGTAAGTAAGTAACGATGTTTTAATTTGCCATGTGATTTAACTAACTTCTCACACTGAACCTAACGTTGTAAACCGTGGTCGTCTCTGTCTGGTATCGTTGCGAAATTTAAAAAAAGCGACGGACGGACGGACAAAGTCGTTGGAATAGTCTTCTCATCCGGTACGGCTGTACAGAAGACTAAAACGTAAAAAAAAAAATTGATTCACGATGTCTCACTCTGATTTTTTAAGTAACACAAATATGTTAAGTATAAGTTTTTGGCTATTTACAAGGTCTACAATTTAATACTCTATTAGTCTATAACATTCAAGGAACGGCATTCAGTTTAGGAGTCGGTCATGTGCAGACAGTTTCAAAGTAGACTTTCCGCACAGTGCGTTAGTGTATCGCAATCGCATATGCAATCGAATCTGAACTCGAAATAAACTCAAGCTATACACTGTTCCAATCTAAATTGATAAACAGTTTGAACTAAAGGACTTCGATGTGGAAACCATAAATAGAGTGATTTACAATTAGCGGCAAATTATTCTCTAGGTCCAAAAGGGGGGAAAATAAAAAGTGTCTTCTCTTGAATTTTAAAACGATAAATCTTGGATTTACTCATGTAATTTAGTCTGATTTTCTATTTTTTAGCACCTGGAATACAGTTTTGTAATGTTACAAAATTTCTTCATTTGTGGAACACTTCAGGTGGAACACTTCAGGTGGAACACTTCAGGCGGAACACTTCTGAGATCACTTGAAGTGGTCTTAATTTGACCATTTTGAAGTGTTCGGAAGTGTTCTTAATAAGAACACATGAAGTGTTCCGAACACTTGAAGTGTTCTTAGTAAGAACACATGAAGTGTTTTAAGAAGTGTTCTCATTGGACGTGTTCTTAAAAAGAACACTTGAAACGTCCTTAATTTGACCATTAAAGTGTTCTCAGAAGTGTTCCCAGAAGTGTTCTCAGAAGTGTTTTTGTGAATTACAGTGTATAGTTTTTGTCACGAATTAGCATGGCAATGAGTTAGCCTATTACGTATTTCGTGTTCCCATGTTCAGGAAAGGCTGAAAAAAAAAAGAAACCGAATTGCCCTTAAACCACTCTAAGCTAGACAACCCTGAAAGTTGACAGCATTATAGCCAACTTCGGGCAAACCCTGATTTTGGGGTGTTACAAAAACTGTACAGCACTCAACGTTAAGAAGTCATCAATGACAACAGACCAGTGATGGGTGCAAATAATCCCGGACTTGGAACGAATTAATTGACCTATATAGTTCCAGTTAATGAAATTGGTGGCGCTGACTTGAATGTAAGCTAATTCCAGATAATGAACTGATGGAATTACTTTTATCGGTAGTATCCCATTCCACTGACTTCATCAAACAAGGAACATCCGTCAAATGAAATCTTTTTAATGAATGACTTGGAAAGTCAAGTAAACCTTCACGGAACACGGAATTGATGACCATCAAGTCACTGCCTAATTGCCTATACCACGTCATTTTGTAATTTCTGCAAAACTACCGAAGTCAGTCTGGATTGATAGTTGCAGAAATTACAAAATGACTCGATGGGCATCAATTTAGTCCCTATTTCGTGCAAGTTTACTTCACTTCCCAAGTCATTCATCAGAAGGATTTCATTTAAGTGACGTGCCTTTATTTTGATGTGATTCGATTTTACCTGAACTTCATATTATAGTTCCAACCAATTCAGGCCATTTCATGAATATTAAAATAGATCCAACCCGATTGTAGCCCCAATCCGACTAAAATCGTTCAAATTATGAATTAATTCCTAAATTTAGCCATGCAACCCTTCTTTGTTGGTATGATAAAACGTGGATGGAATTGGTCAAAATACTTACTGAATTGGGTGGGAAATGAATGGAGTTGGTGCTGGATTAAGCAGAAGTCAACGAACTCGTATGAAACTGATTTTGCATGAAAAATGAAAAGTATGGACATTTTTTAACTAATTTTATACACAAATACCACCACTAAGACTCGACATCAGCTAGTCTCTTGAATTTTCGGAGAAATGACCTTTCTTCTTCATCAGAAGCTCACGAAAAAAAACTGAAAAAAATTTGCTATACATGATCGCAGGAGGAAAGTGACGGTTTTCTCCTGCCATCATGTAGCAAACTTTTTTCACAGTTTTTTCTTGAGCTTCTGATGAAGAAGAAAGGTTAATTTTTTTAAAAATTCAAGAGACTAGTTGATGTTGAGTCTTAGTGGTGGTACTTGTGCACAAAATTAGTTCTAAAAAGTATGGATTTAAAGCATTAAATCACGGCAATGGACACAATAATATAGTCAATAAAAGTGGCTTGGTCGTAACTAATTTTCACTCATGCATATATGAATGAAGTTGTTTCTCAAAGGAAATAAGCTTCGAATTGGAACTGGCTCGATTTGCCGTTCTCTTGATGCAGAGGTAATTGACTCAGATCTGCCCAAAATGGAATTGTGTCCACTGATAACAAGACAATCAACAATGGCAACTGTGTATGACGTGCAAAAAAAAAAACCCAAAATCAAACTGCGGCCCTCTTTATACAATGCTGGTAATTCTCAGCTTAACCTACGATTTAATTTAGCGATATACCGTGATCAAAATCACTTCTATAGATCATGCAGGTTTCTGGTCCGAACTGACTCGGCTAACTGACTCCCACAAGTTGAACTCGTAATTCTGCTTATACATAAGACAACCCGAAATTTTAAATGCAGGTTTGTGAATTCTGTTTTTTTTTCCAGTCCCACATCAAAATCGGTCAATTGTGCGCACAGCACACAATCAATACACCATGAAACTGTTCATGGTATAATAAATCCGGCGATGGATTGCTCACCCCATCATCACAATTTCGCCCCCCCCCCCCAGGGAAATTCCGGAATATACCGAAGGGGAATTAAAACAAAACGACACTAGAATTAATTGCCCGCCATATATAGCGTATAATTTGTTGGACACTTGTTGCCGTACATTTCCGTTTAGCTCAAGAATGACAGACGAAGAATTAATTTGACTAAATCCACTTTTTCCTCCTGTGGCCTTTCCAATGCTGTGCCTATAAAATGCTACAAACTAGTAATCTACAAAAAAAAAAAATAGGGATACTATTACAAAATTCCTTCAAGGGCATATTAGATAAAAATAATCACTGATCAGCCTGTAAAAAACCTGTATTTAAAAATAAACTCAATTTAGACACACCTAGAAAAAGTTTTACATGTTTTTAGCTGAAAAACAATACACGCGTTTTACAAGGGCTGTGAAGAAACCGTTCAATACATTTGCGTTTGTAGAGCACTGCAACACTTTATAAATATAAAACACAGTGACGAAAGTGTTATAAATAAAACGGGTTATATAACTTAAAATTTACAACATGATTAACATAAGCATTTTCGTTAAACACAGTTTTCAAAACGTCGTCGTAATAAAAGCCTACTGTTTTATTCTAAGCACTATTATCACTACATCTTATCTAACACTTGTTCGTAAAGTGTTGCAAATAGGTGTTTTTTTTTTAACGTATTTCACGTCTAGAAGCGCTATACAAACACATATTGAACGGTTTCTTCTTATTCCATGCCATTTGTAAAACGCTTTCATGCGTTTTTCAGCTGACAACATCTAAAGGTTTGTCTAAAATGAGTTTATTTTAAAACGCTTGTTTTTCCAGTGCACCAGATTATCGGCTTGTCAGACAGCACAACGTTAAACACAACATAACTCATCCTACATGTTATAGGTAATGAAGTCACATTACGTGTTATTAAATTGCATATTTTTTTTTTTTAATCTGGTGCCAGAGGTCTCAATTTGTGGAAAATTTTGGCTGATAAGACGATCACGATTATCTAATTAGTAATTAGCGGCATAGTCCATTTGTGTTAATCGTGTTATGAACAACATTAAAAATTTCCCACAAATGGAGACCTGGCACGTGATGCGACCTTGTTAACAAAGATGGCGGATTGTTCTCAACGTTGTCTCCAGGGTAGATTAAGTAGGTAGTGATGCTTTCTGAAAACAGGGGCCAAAAAAAGACCTGCTTCCACCAACGGCACCAGAAGGCAGCACTTGTCTGGTCCGGGTAGGAGACGAAACTTGAAATAAAAAATGGCAGCGTCGTTGCCATGGTAACCATTGTAATAGCGACAATACCTGCGGAAATAGACGAAAATCTCGTGCGTGAGCAACAACCGAAGTTGAAGAACTTATTCTGCGTTCGATTCACACTGTATATAGATCGTTACAATAAACATAATAAACATAAACTACGGATGCAGCTTCAGCCTGAACGGGCGAAGCGCACGCTCGTCGGGCATTCTCGGAACACAAAACAACGTGTTAAAGTTAGCTCCACTCGTAACGACAACCCGTTTACAAATTGAATGTTGGATTAATAAAAGTAAAACGATCAGCCAGTTCTGATCTTTCTTAAAATGATTTTAATATCCTAATCTGAATTATGGTATATTTTAAACGATTAATTTTGTATTCTTACCGTTATCAATTTGTTTTAGTGACGCTAAATAGTTTTGAACCCCATGATGCTTTGCGCTTCCGTTACTTGGCGACAGCGCCCTCTGGCGGTAAATCTCTGAAAGCAGGTACTTCTTTGGGACCAAATGTTTACCGTTGTGAGAGAAAGAGCGGCACTACCTAATTTAATCTACACTGGTTGTCTCTGACAAGCTGTTAATTTTGTGCACGTGATTTTATTTTACGTAATATACTTTGAAATATTGCTGTAAAAATTGTATTGTTTATTTGTTTGAGTTTTGCTGGTAAGCAGTATTTGTGTTTGTATTTTAAGCACAATATTGGAAAGGTCATAAAGGCTTGGTGGCCGTAAATTAAAAGCGTGTTTAATATATTAAACAGCTTGTCAAAGACAACGTTGAGAACAACATGACACATCCGCCATCTTAGTTCATGACGTCACATCACGTGCCAGGACTCCATTCGTGGTAAGTATTTAATGTTGTACACAACACGATCACGATTAACACGAACGGAGTCATCAGGTTGTTTGAGGTTACGCTTTAGTATACTGTCTATGTTAAAGCATACACTGTAAAACATCTATGTTTTAAAGCTAACACATTTTAGATACACCTAGAAGATGTTTTTAGACGTTTCTAGCTGAAAAACACACAAAGCGTTTTACAAATGGGACTGGTCGAAAAGAAACCTCTGAGAACATTAGCGTTTATATGGCCGTGTTGCAGACGTAAAAGGCCTTTAAAAAGCATTCAATTTCCTTATCTTTAAAACACATGTAAGACAAAAGTCTTAAAAATAAAAACAGTAGCCTAACTGTTTTTATTACAACACATGTTTTTGAAAATAGTATTTAATAAAAACGCTTCTATACGTTTATCAACTGTTGTAAAACAAAACTATACTGTCTTATTTTAAACACTTCGTTGCTGTATGTGTTTTAAGCGTGTGGTGCCGCAGACTGGTTGCTAGTATTTTATTTTATTTTATACGCAGTTAACGTGTTTTTCAGCTAAAAAAGTGTTGAAACGTTTTCTGCAGTCTAAAATGTGTTTATTTAAAAACAATATGTTTTCACAATACAGTTTTTAATCCATTACCCGATTAATTCATAACTTTCCAGTTGCCATACGTGCATTTGCGTGCAATTTACTCGGTTAATGGGTTCCGGGTTATCTTACTATATAATGTACTGTGTTTAATGTTCAATTTTAAACGGTCTCTGAATAAAACAAGAAATAAATTTAAAAGTAAAACTATATTCATGAAAATTATTCTGAAAAACAAAAAATTATTTATATTGACTTATATTAACTCTCATTGACTTAAAAAGGACCAGACTAACGTAAACTGTTGCGACGTTGTAGCGTACGGTTGATAACTGAGATTGTTTACGGAGCTACATTATCGGATATAAAACGGATACTGAAGGCGAAACATGGCCTGAGCAATTCAGGTATAGTCCAGGCCTTTAATAAAATATGTTTGATAGTCTAAACCCTTACAACGGTTACGTTAAATCCGCATAACGGTTACTTATTCCCAAGATCAACATGACCTTGTCAGGCAAAAAAACTTCATGGTAACTTCGCTGTGGTTTTGGGGTGACCAAAAAAACGATAGTGATAAAAATTGTAAGCCTGCTTCACTGAACCAAAAATCATCGACAATCTTAGCGGAATTGAAGATAAATAACGGTCAATGAAGCAGCATCATATTTCTCATCAGGATCAAGGGAACACTAAGTGTAACTTGACAACGTTTATATACTGATGCGACAGTCTTTTGTATATTCTTCCAAAAAAATCTCTAGTTATTCGTAATGGCAAAATCTACGGTACAGATGTATTATAATAAAGACATTTAAGCAGATTATTTGAGGGTTGAAATTTTACCCCTTGGCGGACCAAAGCAAATCACCTAAGACAGGATGCGTAATGCATTCATTCAAGTACCTCCGCCACAGGATGCACCAGTCACACGTGATGCTTGGCAGACCAGTAACACCTTCGTATGAAATTTCCTCACCACAGTTGAGTCAATACTTCGATCCACAGTCGCCAATACTATAGATATTGGGACAATCAACAAGTACGTTTTAACATTGAAGGACCTGACGTTCAACTTCGACACCTATTGCATAATCTGTCAATGTCGAACGATGAATCGATGAGTGCGTATTTCACAAGCATAAAGAACATAAAACATCTATGTTCTGAATGCCGGGAGAAATATAACTGATCAAAGACATCGTTCACTAGAGGCATTCGACAAGCAAAAGTGGCATGCGGTGATCGAAACGATACGTGCTGAAGATAAACTCCATGAGATCGTGTATATGGAGGAACGTCGAATGATGCTTACGGTGGAACGGAAAAAAAACAAGCTTGATTCTAGCATCATTATATCAAGAATTATTAACGATTCACCCGGGGGTGCTACGACGGATATTTGTTTATACATTTTCTCATCTTTTCCTTGCACTTTAATTTCTCTTTAAAAAGGCTGGTTATCAGTCAAACGGTTGCACCGTCCCCCCACCACCCTATCACCCGACTATCAATAACTTTTCAGTCTTTCGTATCTCATCCTCTGCTAAAAATAGTTCCCATTCGTCCTCAGGGAATGGTGGTGTGTTTCATCCTTTTCCCTTCTATTCCCAACCCATCTTGTTGACATTAAATTTTACGATGGGGCTTGAACAGTTAATTTTTAACTGTTGAAGTGTACCGCAGTTGAAGTGTACCGAGTGTACAAGTACAGGGCCCAAACGCACAGCTTGACGGTGATCTATGGACAGCCAATTATTGTTTTGTTGGGAATTTAGGATTAAACACGTTTAATCGGTCGGCTCTGCCTTTCCCTCATCGCCAATATGAAGTGAAGTGTACCAAGTATACAAGTAAAGGACCAACCGCACATCCTGACGGTGATGGACAGCAGGGAGCGCCTGCTGTCTTTTCTTTATAGTGATAAAGGCACGGAGGTATACAAACGCCACCAGGGCATTGGTGAATATTAATCAGGTATACAGCAGGTATGGGTGCAAGGTGCACCGATACACTACGCTAGTGAAGTGAAGATGTATCATTTACAGAAGAAACTTTACCTATAACCTATACCTATAACCTAACCTAACCACCCCTAACCTATATAACCTATTTTCTAACGTAGCTCTCAACTTCAGTCTTAAAGTGTGCGTGGCCTATCTTGAGTTCGCCGCAGAACGAACACAGATAATCGATTGTACGTTTTTGGCAGCAGAGTGCCTTGTCGATATCCAAGATGGTTACAAAAACAATGGCGGCCTTTGATTAAAACCGCCCCCTCCAGGAAGACGTAGCCGCTCGTACAATACTTCCAGGACTCAAGATACGCCGCGCACACAATAGCTACGTTATTATAGTATACACAAGTGTTGTTTCCTTCAGACAGTAGTTGCCTTCTGAACTCGCAACTCGGCAAATCCACCGTTTTGTTTTGTTGGAGAGGATGAAATAGAACACCTGTCATTCCGCTAAGGCTGAACCGCTACGATTTTGAGCAGAGGATGAAACTGGAAACATGAAACAGTACATCACCCTCTGACCCATTCTTGTAACATTTTAAATTTCTTTTTCAACTTTTGTGGCCTAAGTACGTATGTGTGGCCTTCCTTCTTCCGCGTCGCATCTAAAAACTAACTTCTGTCGCTGTTGTATATATACTTGCGGTGAACGGCCGAGTTAATATCGGGGATGATGTGCGAAAAACAATGTTGGTGATGGCCAAAATCTAGTCACCTTGGAGAAGGAGCGGAGGGAGGCAAAAGGAAGTAGCTTTGCGACCATGGCTCGAGAGGCTCCCACTCATCACGCAACCAAACCATTTATTTTGGCCTAAGGACTTTTAAAAAGGTTCCATGCTGAGCGTGCCACAAATCGGAATCTAGGACACCATTGGAGGATAATAAAGTTTAGGCAGGGGAAAAAAAAAGGGAAAAAAAATGATTTAATGCCGAATGTTTGCGCTCGTGACGGAGACACAATGCGGTCAATGTTGTCTTGTCGAGCTTTTCACCATCTTGTATGACGATGGAATCATGTGTTTTCCTACGTTTTGCAATGTTCTCAATCGGCTCCAGGGCGTTTTCGCTCGCCAGCCGTAACTAAATTTCATGCTCGCCAAGCGCAGTGATGAACAAATAAATACACGTTTGAGAGCTTGTGTAACCTAATGTAGACGTTAAAGAAATTAAATTATGCTTTTTCGTTTATGATTTAGGTGTAATTGATTGCCCAAATACTTTGTTGTATGCCAAAAACCGCGACTGCGTAAATATCCGCAACTCGAATACAGAGATTTTTGGCGGGGCGTTTCAACAATCTGTAAAACTACTCAATGCATTTTCGCTGATTATTGGCTCGAAAGTAGGCCTATTCCATTCGTTCCAAGAAATGCTTCAAGTGTGGTGGACAAAATAGGCTACACATCCGATTGTTGTCGTCGTAACCGCACAACGAAGTCCTCAAACTAAAATTGCACTCTAAACGTTTGCCCAATTTTGACAAAGTGTGGATTTGATCAACAACAGGCCTAAGGGACCGTTCATTATTCATGGCCGGGGGCAGAGGAATTGACAATGTGACCACCAAATTTTTGATTCCTTCCCCCCCCCCCTCCCCCCCCGGGACCCGGAAAAAAAATAGACCCCCCCCCCCCCCTCCCGAGGTCCAAAAACAATCTGACCACGCCCATCCCTCCTATACCGCAAAAAGTAACTCTTTTTCTTATGCCTTTTCAATTTAAGTGGCAGATGATTTCCTTTGTCCTAATTAATTAATTAATTGGATTATTCATCGACGAGTCCCCGTTTTGTGGAAGACGAGCCATGAAGTAAAATATGTTTTTGCTTGAAAACATTAACTTTAAGCTAGGTTAGGACCGACATTTGTAATTGACGACGGAAGGACAAGATTTGATTTAAGGGATGCTTATTGGCATACCGAAGACATTTTGTGTAAACCCATCACAACCTCAACACTTGCAACATGAAAACAACCCATAGTGCCAAAACTTTTTTAGAAAGTGGTTTTAAAGAACTAATGCACCGTTTGAAAACACCTACATGATGTAGAAGGTCGGGAGCGGCGGGGGGGGGGGGGCTTTCCCCTGGAGCTGCGACGTTTTAAGAACTAATTTTGACTTCTAAAAGTGGCACTTTTGAGGACTTTAGCTGTATTGTTCCTTTAATTTGGTTGGAGTTATTTCGAGTCCCCCCCTTAGCAAAGCCTGAAAATTTCGTGAAAATTCTGCCAGTTTACGAATTTCATGAAATTTTATTCAGCCATTCTAGAGTTGTTTCATGAACGGCCAGACCGAAGTCCTTAATACATGCACTCTACGTTTTATTATAGCAACGTGACGTGATTCGAATTAGCGAACCATTTCCCTACACCATAATGCATTTACCGATATGGGTTGGCCATTCGTCTCTTGGAACGTGGATATGACCGTAAAGGAGGTATAATAGTTTGGAGGGATGGTTTGCCACTTGCAAATCGACTCAGGTCACAGGATGACACGTATGAAGGGTATAAAGATGGCTTATTCTACTATATCGTAACTATAACCCAAGTTATTTCTGTTCTTGTGTATGTTTTCACTACTGGCTTATTTTCGACTTATCTTTGCATTATTTACTATGATTTGTGCATATTTATTTGTCCCATTCCACCCATCCATAGTGTCCGCGGCCCATCTTGAGTTCGGCCCAGAATGAACACAAATAATCGATTGTATACGTGTTTTTAGTCGCAGCGTGCCTTGTTGGTATCCAAAGTAGTTACAAAAAACAATGGCGGCCGTCGGTTAAAGCCGTCACCTCCAGGAAGACGTAGCTGATCACAAAATAAGTGCAGGACTCAAGATACGCCGCGCCCACTATACGCCAATCCATCCATCTATCAATCAATCAATCATTGATACGTAAATGGTGTCAGATCGCATATCAACGTCACTCACAAGAAGCCATTTTTTTTTTTTTTTTTGCAACTCAGAATTTCTGGTCCGATTTCTCCGAAGACGAAAAAAAATAAAAATCTTCAGTGGAGAAAAACAAAAACTCAATTTTAAATTCTGGCCATCGCGTTGGCGAGTAGCCGTTTATTTTATTTTTATTTTTATTTTATTTTCCTTTCTTTGCAAGGGCGGGATTTTCTATGGTTGGTTCGTGCGGGCCAAGGTCATTTTCCAAACTCGGAAGAAATGAAAAAATAAAAAAAGAAAGAAAGAAAGGAAAAAAACTGCCGTTATCGGCATTCTCCATCGCTGCTAATTCGCCCGCAGCCACTGGTACTTACTGTTATCGCAACAAGTTTAGGTTGTTAAAAAAATAATGCTTGTCTTGAAGCTCGAAGAATCCCTAATTATTATTGGCATGCAATAATCGTACTCTCATTAGGCTAATCGGATCAGTGTCTGAAAGTAACGACTCTTTTTTTTTATTGAGTGTCATTCGAATGTGAAAAAAAAGACGAAAATGATGTCAGTAGAGTTTTTTAAAAGTGTGATTTTTTTTTTTCTGTAATGTACAGCTGTTGGAAGGTCGTAATAGCAGAGCCGTATAGCTATTTTTTCTGGAGGGGCAACTCATCATTTTACGCCCCTAAAAAAAAACATATTTCTACACATCATTAAGTGATACATTTTGCGTTGCGCCCCGCCCCCCATCCAAACTGTCAAAACGGGACAGATATACAGCCGCTCCCCTAATCCACCTGCCAGCGAGAAAAAAAAAGGGGCAAAGTCTAACTGTATGGCTTGTATTTCGTGTCTTGGTAAGGAAATTTATTGCGATATGCTTGCGTCTGCATATTCGCTTGGAAAAAAGTCAAAATCTTTAAAAATATTTGCGAAAAAGTGTATTAAAAAAACCTTGGGTCTATAATTGCATCCCCGTCAACCTAGTCTGGAGGGGAACGTGCCTCTCACGCTGTATACCGTAGAGCCCCCACCACGCTGCGAGGGTTTAAAATTTAAGAATACCAATATCCCCTATCATGCACACTTTATAAAAAAAAAAAATAGTGTCAACTGCGCTCACAAACAGCTATATATACCTCTACAATAATTAGCAGACGATATATCGATTCGTAAGTCACAATGAATAACAGTGAAAAAGCTTGTTGACGTTATTGAACCCAGTATAAAGAAACGTGAAGGCCTTCTTTCTAATTTCACCTTCCTTTGATTGGAATCGACTGTTGGTAATAAACAACAAAAAAAGGTCTAGACAGAAGCGCCAAGAGTATCGCCGCTTAGAGGAAATGTCACACGAAGTCATGTATATATTTCTGATTTTTTTTTACTGTCAATGCGTAATAAATACACTCATTTTCAGTTCATAAATATAGCGTTGTTTAAATATGTTAGCCCCGTAGTTAATGACGCTTACTTCCATCGCTGCATGTATTTCAACTGTTTATAAATTGTTGAAAATTGAACGCTTTACTTTAAACGAATTTCACGTCTGCAACGTTATATAAACGCTAACGGTTTGAACGGCTTCTTCTCACCCCGTTCTATTTGTAAACGTGATTACGTGTTTTTTTGTTGTTTTTTTTTTTACAGATAAAGACGTATAAAAATGTTTTCTAAGGTTGCCTAAATTGTGTTTTATTTTAAACCCCATGTTTTTACACTGATGATCGTTCACTCGTATATTTCGACACTTAAGATCTGGAGAACGGATTGGTAGATTTATTGTTGAGAGGAAAATTGCCATCCATTTGGTTAACTGTTTATGTGCTCTGTCAAACGGTGAAGGAACCTGGTT
>JAHWFP010145542.1:23453-61383 GCA_023313725.1 Lithobius niger
TTTTCTGTGTTCTATCAAACGTTGAAGGAACCTGGTTAACTTTTCCTATGCTCTATCAAGCGTTGAAGGAACCTGGTTAACTATTTCTGTGCACTCTCGACGTTGAAGGAACCTGGTTAACTTTTTCTGTGCTGTCAAACGTTGAAGGAACCGGCCGTAAAGGAGTCAGACGTCATCAGCAAGCCTCATGACCGTTTCCGTGAACACGGTGTGGCTTCAGCAAATTAAGGATTCCTGAAGACAATTATTCAGCCTCTTTTCTATCAGTATTACGCATGTTTTAAAAATCTGTTTTATTATTTTGCACATCATGTCCTTGAGTGTTTATTTGGAACCTTCCACTTCCACTCTTAGGCTATACCCTGCAGTAGCCTGTGAACAAAGTTTGATTCAACGTGAGAAAAATTCAGTTTTTTGGCCGTTTGAGTATATTGTTAAACCAGTGAGTTTTTCAGTTACATTTCACGCTAAGGCCTACTTCAAAAAATATTTTATTTTCAGCGATTAAACGTGGATATTCAGTCAACCATAGAAGCCATCACCGTGATTTTTCTGAGATTCTAAATTGTGTGGCTATAAAACGGCTGAGGTTAGCTTGTTGTCGCGTAAAGGCCTAAATAAGAAATTAGATGCACTGCACAAGACGACAAAACTTAGATATTTAAAACTTCTATCAAAACGCTTTTTTGCTGTCAAAATGCATTGTAATTTACAGAGACATTACTAAACATTTTGAATGAACATTTGTTAGTTGTTTTTTATTACAGTAAAATCTCTCACTTGTTTAATATGATCATAGAAAATCCTTGTTTTGGTTCTTGTGTCCTCTTGTTTTTTAAACAGAATCTTTAACTAATTAATTTTAGCAAATGATGGAGTACCCCATGCACGGCTCAATGTCAGTTTTATTTTTAAATGAGAAAAAAAATATTATATTTTTGCAGATGACATTTTTTGGAAATTCAAGACTCTTATGACAGAATGGTACCAACTAAATTATATTCAGAACTGATATATTAAAAATGAATAGTACATTAGCGAAGAAAAAACTATGAGAATAATTTCCAAAATAAAGATAAGATAGATGAAGAAGTAACATAGTTTTGCACAACTGTGACAATGTAAAATGTGAGAAAAACTGTAAGTGTATTGAATTTGTCAAGCACATTAAATATTTACACCTAACTATTGACCAAAACTGGAATTGTAAAGTATGCATGACCGGTGTTTTCTTAAAAAATTTGAACTCCCCACTCCCAAAACTCTACTACCTAAAACGCAAACTTAGTCAGAAAAATGAACTGATGATTTTTTACGCTTGCAGGGTTCAGTCACAGGGGTATACAATTGAAGCATACGGCTTTACCAACGAAACAGCTGTTGAACGATTATAGAAAATACAAATTAAAGCAGCGAAAATTTTATTTGCTAACAGATTCGTGCACAAAACAAAAGACATTTTCAATAAACTAGTAATTTTAAACGTAGGTCAACAAAGGGATTATACAATAATTAAAAATAAATTCTAAGGATAAACATATGGATAATTTGGAAAATAAAACTTATCTACCTAAGAAAATACACATTCTTCCACAGCTCACAAGAAACAAATACGGGGAGAAGTTGGAAAAGCTTTACGTACCACTTCTGGCAGATAAAATACCAAAATAATTTATGAAATTAACAAAGTTGGAGAAATAATGAAAAAAAGACAAGCAGTGGCTTCTTGGAAGCAACTATGTTGAAACTGACAATTGCATTTTGTACAAATGTTTTTTTCCCCATCTAAAAATTACTATAGGCTTGTAAGAATCCTCCATTAATATTACGTTTATGATAAACAACATACCTTGTGTTAAAACACGTCAACTATACACAGCTCTTTCTGTACTTCGTAGCGGCTTTGGAAACTTTTTAATGAATAAAAAGTGCAGTAAGATTTAACACGGACCGTGTGCAATAACGATGTGGTATCAAAACCTTATTGGGGGAAGGAGGACACTTGTTTGTGCTCCTTTCCTGCTTCACGTAAGACTCGCGTAAGACTTACGCAAAACGTTGTTTGCCTTTAGACATACGTCATTCTAAACAGTATACATATAGGCTATAACGCCACAACTGACTAACGTAATAATTAAGGTAAGAATCTACACATGCTGTCATCTCTGCATATGACCTTGTTTCACTGTCGATTACAATCTTATTACAGTCGATTATAGTCCAACATGTACGTTGGAGGACAACAACGCGGAAAAGCAATGAAACAAAATCACTGCGAAGAGATTCAGTAGCGCTATATTAAAGGCCATCATTATAATTCCCTCCAGATTTAATTTTATAGGCTTTGAACTTTGGTTTAACGCTTTTGCACGTCAGTTTGACACTTTTGTACCTTAAGACGGAAAGCCAAAGGCTCAACAAGAGTTAAATAAATACAGATGCAAACCTATTTACGTTGCCTTTTGGACTTGTGTGTCAGACTGCCTGAGCGGGGAATCGAACGCACGACCTTTGAAACCGGAGGCCGAGGGCCTTCCGCTGAGCCATACTGACTCAAGCGGTAGGACCTCGGCCTTTGGTTTCAAAGGTCGTGGGTTCGATTCCCCGCTCAGGCAGTCTGACATACAAGTCCAAAAGGCAACGTAAATAGGTTTGCATCTGATTTTATTTGTACTTCAATTTAACGTTAGTGGATTTCAAATAACACTCTTGGCTTAGGATTTAACACACTTGCACCTGAATTTTAATACTTTAACGCAGTTGATATTAAAGCTTTGAAACAAAAAACTCTACGAACTATTTAATGTTTTAACAACTAAAGCAAATTACGCAATAACAAAATTATGAATTTATAACAAATTACGAAACAAAACCACAATATCATAAATTATTAGAGCCTACAAATTACAAAGAAAAAAATTTAAATTTGTCGAAGCAATATGACGTTCGTTGTTTTAAAATTGAATAGCCACTTGTAACGCAAGGTCGTAACGAATGTATAGCTTAGGTTTCGTTACCGTACTTTAAGAGTGGAATATTAATGGTTTATGTAATTGTGAATGCTATTGAAATTATTACTCTATTATGCACAGTAAATGTATACTTAATTTGTTTTCGTAATTTTTTTTTCCTTGCAATTTCGTTTCGGTAATTTTTTATAATTTTCGTAATTTTGTTATTACGCTAGGTAATTCGGTTTACTAGTTAAAACATTAAATGATTCGAAGAGTTTTGTTTCAATGCTTTAATTTTAAGTGCATAAGTGTTAAATTCAAGGGCAAGTAGCCTATGTTAAATCCAAGGCCAAGAGTGCTAATTTGAAATCCGCTAACGTTAAATTGACGCACAAAAAGTGTTCAATCCAAGCCCAAAACTGTCAAATTGACGTGCAAAAGCTTATAATTATAATTCACTCCGTATATATGTTTGACTAAATTCAGCCATGTCGCGCCGTGACGCACCACACAGTAAAGCCAATATTGATAGGCTAGCCTCCAGTGGAAGAACGCACCTGAGCCACTTTTGAGAAATTTTCACAAATAAAACTAATTTTTGGAGCCAGAGCAGCTTCTCCCCAACGCTCCCACACAATCCCCAACACACCTCTTATGAAGATCGATTACGGCCTGTAATGACGTCAATCCGGTCTTTTCACCTGATTGGCTGTTACAGGTAGGTTTGCCGAAGGTCTAGTGATGGCCACTATTACGTCTGCGTCCACTCCCCCCCCCCCCCCCCCCGCCCCCCCACCCAGCCTTCCCCACCCAACCCTGTCCGTCTTCCCTCTTGGCGGGTGCAAGGTGAAGGGGACGAGGGCGTTCGTCAACCGAGACACCGGAAGCTGGGAACGAGCAAGTCAAAGAGAGACGGAGGGAGGGGTGGGAGGAAGGAAGGAGGGCCACCACCGAAACGAAAGAACGCGGATGCTTTACTGCTTCAAACAAGTTTACAAGGTCTCGTTTCTGCCGTTAAGTCCATCGTGAAGAACGTGTCTACAACATTACCTTGATCGTGATTCGCGTGCAGTGGGGTCCAGTGGTGCTTGCAAACACTCCAGCCTCTTCCGCGTAACCTTTGACCCAAGAATATTCCATCGTTTGAAGAAGATCAAAGACGTGGATGTTTTGACGTGTTTCTCTTGTAGTTTGAGCTTCGTATTGACTTATTCATGCTGCAAAAAAAAAATTGACTACCTCGTTTTTGATATATCTTCCGACTATCAAGACCAAAATACTATTTTCTGTCTGCAAGACCACGTGGAACTAAGTTAGGGTTGATGCAGGGCGTTGTGTAAGCTGATTACGTATAAAATGCATAATAGGTCCAATAAGCTAACAGGGTAAGATCGGTGTTGTTACTTGTTATTCCAGAATATTACTTTCATATGTGAGGAGGATGTCGAATTCCAAACACAACACACACCATGCATCAAGACAAACTGACATTTCACTTTAAAGGTACATTCCTCCCGGTTGGCTTTCCTGTATGGCTCGGTTTTGCATAACGCAAAGGCAAATGTTGCAAAGGCGTTCAGTTTCCTATTTTTCCCCTCGCAAGAAAGGCGATTGCTACATTCACTCTAACCCAACCTATGTAAATGTCGCAGAAGCTATTGCGACCAGGATGCTCGAAATTATTGAGAAGGTATCAGTGCCCTTTTAAGAGGCAGCGACCACACATAATGTGTAGGCCTAATTGTTTAAAGTCTTTAATTCATTCCCGGATCTCCCCTCATCAAATTATTATCCCTAATATCTGCATTTGTCAAAGCTTTTAACTGTTTTTGTCAGCAGTTAGTAAGACTTGAAAATTTCAAAATGCTCCCTTGCTATCTCACCTGTGGGTGCTGCTCTTGTCAGGGAACAGATTAAAGTTGTACTTTTCCAGCAATTAACTTCTCCACGTTTTAAACGCAGAAACTTCCTGGCGGTTATAAGAGAGTTCCTTGAAATTCATTGATAAGCATTTCGTAACTGCATACGGTCTCATGTGCTGAGGTGCCAGTTCACAAGCAGAGCTTAGAGTTTAAAGAAAAAAGCTGAAAAAATGTTCGGTGCATCTCAACAGTTGCAAAGATAGTAACAAAACTAAAGAAATTAGTGAAATAACCATTTAGAAGCGTTTACAAACCCGTTTTTTTTTTTAACTGTGGACTTGTATTTCTCAGACAGAATTGAACCCTGACTGATTACGAAAGAAAAGGAGAAAAGAAAAAAAATCTTGAATCATTATGATCCGTTAACAACACGATTGTTTTTCTTAAACGAACCCATTTTCCGAAAGAATGTTCAGACGAATTTGGTATGCAAAAACCGGTTACCGGCATTTACAATAGCATAGACACGACATCTCAGAAGGAAGGGCACACAAACACCACACAGAAGAACACAACAATAATGTTCACTAAAATTTTCGGCGAATCATCTCGTACGCCTTCATCGGACGGGATGAAGTCACGTGACTCGTAGTTTTCTAACTAGCTTCCGATGAAGACGAACGAGATGATTCGCCGAAAATTTAAGTGAACATTATTGTTGTGTTCTTATGTGTGGTGTTTGTGTGCCTTTCCTTCTGTTACGTCGTGTCTATACCACTGTAAACGCCGGTTACCGGTCTTTGCATACCCAATTCGTGTGAACATTCTTTCGGAAAATGGAGTCGTTTACGAAAAACAATCTAATTGTTGTTAACGGACCATAATGATTTAATATTTTTTTTCTCTTTTTCTCCGATCATCGCTTGTCTTCCCAATTCGTGTCACAACTGAAGGAAAGGCGGTATTGTGTGCCTCTCTTTCAGTTATGACACGAACTGGGGACAAGAGCGAGGATTCCAGTTGTGCTGTCATAACAAACCTGAATCAAGCATCCTCCTTCAGCGATCACCCTGAAGGCAAATGTGCAGACGGAAAAGTTTGTTTATTACTTTACTGTCATTATACTTCGTCATAGCCTACTGATTAAAATATTAGTCAAGGATCACAGACGCAGTAGACGCCTGTGACTTGGTAATTTTTAATTACGCAAAACGCACAAACTTGAGTGACGTGCTTTTTCGTGTTTATTAACATCATCCATTATCACGAACGAAAACGAAATGGCAACGCCCAACTAGTAATCACCCTTCAAACGGATTAATAAACTCATTTCCTCGTGGGAACAGTAGACAATCGACAATTACCTATAGGCCTACTGATTTACTGTCTGCCTTAAACTGTAAAAACATGTGTTTAAAATACACACATTTTAGTAGACAATCTAAAAGAAGTTTTTAGCTAAAAACACACAAAAGTCCTGTACAAAATAAAATTGGCTGAGAAGAAACCTTTCAAAACAAAACAACTTGAAATACATCCAAAAACAGTGCACATAAATAAACATTCGCGACGTTTCAGTCTCAACTCGAAACCATTATCAAGTGATAAAAGGTAAAAACATTAAAACATGGGTAAATAGGGAAAAACCAACACCAATCTTCATTTTGACAAAACCAGGTATAGGGAAAGTCAAAGACGGATAAGAACCTTATGCAACGATGCGGGGCGGCCGGCAGCAGACAAAAACAATAATAAATAAAAAAGAGCATCAAGCACTACGCGTATTTAAACTGCCTGCTCTGGTGGGGGAAATTCGTCACTCCGAACTTTTTTTACGATAGAAATATATTCTTTAACCTGTACAAGATTAGCTGCATAGGATTGCAAATTACGATCTTTAAATACGTTAAAAAAATTAGCGTTTACACTGTTGCAGACGCGAAATGCTTTAAAGATAAAACACCAACCTTCAAATGGCAACTATGGTTAAAACCGACAAAAAGTGTTTAAAATTAAAACAGTCGTGTTTTTATTACAACACATCTGTTTTAAAAAAAGTGTGCCTTTAGCGAAAAACTTGTCTATCGTGTGTTGTAAAATAAACACTGTTTTAAGATAAAAACACTACTGTTTTATCTTAAACACTTCCATCGCTACATATGTTTTAAGCATACATGGTGCAAATTGAACGCAGTGTTTTATTTTAAACCCGTGTCACGTCTGCAAAACTATAACTGCTAATGTTCTGAAAGATTTCTTCTCGGGCCATGTTATCTCTAACACCGTTCTATGCCCATGGTATCTCTAACACGTCTGAAAACCCGTTGCTGTTTCTAAAATACGTTTATTTCAAATCCCGTGTTTTTGCAGTGTACAAATCATGCAGTTCAGGTGTCTCGAGCCGTTTTCGTATCCAGCCTGTCGTGAATTCAGCTTCTTCATCCAGTTCAGTAATACTTTGGTCCCTTTCCCTCACAGAGATGGACTCCCGCAAGCAAGACGGAACCCCCCTTAAACTTTTCCTGTCGTAAATCACGGCTAAAAATACAGCACCCGGTTGTGGATGATGGTGGGTTGGGGGTCCTCGGGGGAGGAAGGAACCCTCCAGGAGTAGCAGCCAGCCAGCCAGCCAGCCATCTAGCGTGGATGTATGTATGCGTAAAAGCGTTCGGCGGTATACGGCGGGCAGGAGATGGAGTGCCAGCCGGCGTGATGGCTGCCAAGTAAATGAGCAGTGACGTGCTTTACCGCGCCATTTTATAGCCTCGTATATTACGAATCATGTTCAAGTCAGTTTTAAGGTCGTCCATCTTCGTTGGTATCCCATCATCGCCAAAATGGGACGAAAATTACGAAAACGGCCTTTCAACATCGTAGTAATACAGGCGGGGGTACGTATGAAAGGAAAGTTAGACTGCGGAGTTAAGTAAGAGTGGAAGGGATGGAAAAAAAATGTAGGCTGCGCGGGACGAATGAAAGGAAATGGCTGTAGGTTGTGGACTTGTGCCAAAATGTGTAGAGGAAACTTTTGAAGAGGAGATATCCGTCGTGTTTGACATTTACACATACTTTGGTGTTTGTGTGGTTGTTGTTGTTGTTGCTGTTGTAGCCTGTTATTTTTTGTACGCGAGTTGGCGTGTGCCAGACAGATTGAAAACAGTGCCGGGACACGCGAGGGGGGGGGGGGGGCGTGGGAGGGGCTTCCCTATCAGGTTCCGTGAATTTTCCAGGTTTTCCGGAGTAGTTGAGATCAATTTCCACGCTATTTGCTGTAATTTTAAGAAGTTTTTTTTCCCCACGAGTGCTATTTTAACCGCAATACTTGAGGACTGCATGTTGTTCTTATTTGTTGTTTGTTTTTAGGGAGCACGAACCCAAACTGGACTGCATGAAAAGGGTTCAGATGGAATTGTAGCGAGCGTTAACCGCTTCCGGTCATCTGCCTGACGAAGCCCTCAGGCTGGCAAAGGGTTCAAAAGGTTTTCGCAGAGCGTTATGCGAGAAGCAGGAACCTCAATAGCAACAGTGACATTAAACGAAGCGAAAAAAACGTACAAGAATCGCTTTAAACTTGAAATTGCAGTACGCGACGCTAATCGTTGCCACCTTGCAAACTGTGTCTGGTCGCGTGGAATGTGGAATTGCCGACGGCTGAAAGATTTTAATTTTGGACGTTGGAATTGATGAGCTTAAAAAAAAAAGAAAAGAATCCGTGTTTCATCTAAAAGCGGGCAACTTTAAACCAAACGAAGATAAGTTGTTATATGGGCTTCGAAATTGACAGCCTGGTGCGATGGAAAGGCGCATTTATTTCGTAGATGCTGACTTTCAGAGCGGAGTTGAATTGTTTTAAAGTGTGCGGAAACGATTGCTGCAAGCGCGAGCGTTAATACCTCGATAATTTGCAACAATTTTACGGTGCGTGGTTCCGAGAGTCATTTTGTTTCAAAGTTGACGGGAACAGTCACGGTGATTAGCTTAGGGCAGTGATAGGGTTTTTCAATATTGAGTCAAACACAAGTATGTAAGGGAAAGGGCAAAACGCGGGGTCGGCAGGGGAGTCCCGTTAACATTTCCATCAGAGGAAATATTCATATTCAGGGTGTTCCAAAAATCCCAGTCTAGCCTCGTAACTACTTGAGGAGTTGAAAGAAACTAATGAAACTGTGGCAATGTAAGTTTGGTTAAAGGATCTACCTTTTTGTAAAACCGGCACTATACGTCTGCCCCTGTTTCCCTAACAAAACATCTTGTAAACACCTAGAAATTGCCATTGGATGCACCTGGAAATGTCAGGGAAATTGAAAATTAAAAAATTGTCTGAACCCTGATAAAGTCATCCCATTTCCACACACGACAAACCTGTTCCTTTAATTTTCTTGCATACTCAGCTGAAATGCATTTTCCCCACACGTAATTTTTTTTTGCTTGTCAAATTAGCGTTACAGCTCTATGAGCAAGCGTTGTTTACGAGGGGGTGGGAGAAGACAGACGCCGTCCGCGGACATGTAATTTGGTCCAAATCACCGCGTCATAAAAACCAACAACCATCGAGATTATGTTTGTCTTTAATTCATGCTGGAAATAATTATGATGCGGCTGCCGTTTGGAAAGTCGCCATTTAAGGCGTCATCTTGTCTCGAGCCCGGACGGTCATTACCACCGGGCCCTGCAAGACTAACTCGCGCGCCACTTGCTACTCACTCCCCCGCCGCCATAAGCTAATCACTTTGGGTTAAGCCTAATGACACACGCACCACTGAAAGACGGACCAGTAATTATTATTGGAGCTTGGCAGTAATGGAAAATAAATACTGCTAACAACGACCTGTATACAATCGTGGTGTATACTGTTGTGTAATGGATATGTTACATCAAGGACCACGCTAATGCTCCGTCTGCCAAGTCACTGTCGGACCTCACGCGGGGATTAATCTGTAGGACTGACGTAACATGATGGGCGATCGGTGGTTGTCGATTAGTGATGATCAGACGATAATGAAGACTGAATCGGAATTTCCTTGCACAGATGATTATAATGTCTCAGGATAAATTTATCGTAAATTAATATGCTTGCTCGCCGTCACTAGAATAATCAACTATTCGCCGCGTGTGGGATTTAAGTGAAGATTAGGGACGTGGTGTGACTTAAAATTCGGTAAAGGAAAATTAGTCGACAAATTTTAATAATATAGTCCTACTAGATGAAATGTAAATGGAAAATGGAAGCATAACAATCCTATAGCACTATTTTCGGGATAACAATTGTTGCCATAAAAAGTACAAGGTTTGTCATTGTTGTACATCGAGGTTTATGAGAATTCAACGTTGTTAGCACTGCAACAATGTGGCTCTAGGAGAGACAGATAGCGAGGCTTCCCGCATCCAAAGTCCACTAAGATAACGCTTCATGAATGTGGAAATAATGCGACGAAGCAATGGATATGTTACGGATTTTGTGACAATGGGACGGTGTAAACGATTTGATGCACACTTTTGGTAGAGTGACGTCTGAGCAGGTGTGGAATTGTCCGAGGGGGCGAAGGACCCACGGATGTTTCTTACCATCGAGGACGTCACTCTACCACAAGTGTGCATTAAATCGCTTGCCCCGGCCCATTTTTTTCAAAATCAATGCTACGCTTTTATTACGGTACCCTACTTTCGTTACGTGTACATCACCAAACGGACATTTACATTGTTTTCCACAGTAGCGCTCCGTAATCGAGCAACAATACTTTAACAATAGGTTTTGATAAGACGTTCTATGTGTGCTATTGTTACAAAAGTGCACAGCTCGTTTCCATTGTTTGCTGAAGAGTTCCAGACGTTGCGTTCAGCGCTTAGATGGTGAAGTTGTTTTAAAGCAGCCATTGTTAAAGTAGGCTTAGGAGTTGCTGACTTATTTCATAATAATTTTTCATGAACGTGCAGCAAAATGTGTGAAAACCACCAAATCGACTAACTAGGCACTGAACGTTTATTTGCAGTGGGTAAAACAACGAAATGGTCGTAGTGTGAAAGGCGAAGAACTCTAGCTCCTTTTGATATTTCTGCTATACAGTCCTTTCCCTTCTCAACATCGTATTTCGTGGCAGAAGTCAGAAGAGTCGATGGGTCGTTTTATCCACCTAATTCTCAAGTGATGTTCTCATGTTGATTGACTCCAGTTACTTTCTAACTGTTCAGTGTTTTTTGTTCTTTTTTTGTTCTGTAATCTCAATTGACCTGATGTGCAATGTTATTTTGCATTTTATTGATTCTTTTTAAAAATTTTAAGTTTGGCTGGGAGTCAGTGGACCGCAGTGGGCCCTTCCCACTCAAGTTGCTTATGTGACAAGTTATTTATTATTGTATGGATTGTGTGTGGATTAATGCATCCGGTTTCTCCGCGATGACTGTGCTCGTCGTGATTGCAACATTTTAGTAAGTGTACGTAAGTGATGACTTTAAATTCTTTAGCAAGACACTGGATCGCCTATTGGTTTGCTCCTGAAGAAGCAGCTTTGATTTGAAACACGCTCTTTATTGCCAAATAAGTTTACGCTTAAGATAGGTAGTGTCTTTTTGTGACTTGTACAGTATTTGCTCTGAATGGGAGAGACGTACATTCTAATTTGGTCGTTGAACAATTTTCGTTCGGTACGTATCGTGTCACAGTTTTGAAGTCTGACGCAACAAGGTGGCTTGCTTCATGGTGAAGTGGACTTCAAAGACATGAAGCAGTACGAAACAGCGACTGATTCGCAGTGTGCCGTTTTACAGACGCCAGCTCGCCAGATAAACTCGGCGATATTCGTTTATCGGCACAGAAGATCAGGGCTAAGCATGTCAAATTACATGAAAGAGATTTGTCTTTAGCTGCTGGACTCAATCCTCATGCAGCCTACAGTCTCATTTCAGAAGATGTCGCCGAGTGATTGATATAACGCACCGAAAAAGTCACCGTATAACCACAGGTGTTCGGGCTTCCGGCCGATCAGATAAACAGTTAAAGATGACGTCCGATATGATTGATCCTTCGACAGTTATTCGTGCCTTTGGTGGAAAAGAAAACAACAAAATTGGTTTGGCATTGGATGAAAACACCTTGTTCAGAGCCGAGTTGCTAGTGAAAGAGAAAAAAAGGCTAACGATGACGACGTGCCAAAAACATATCCTGCAGAAAAGTGATTCAGTTGCACTGCCTCCTGTTGCTTACAAACACTTTCGCCTCAAAGCACTTGGGATCAAATTCTGCTTATTTTAAAACAAAATCTGCACAAAGTCTGCTTATTTTAAAACATGGTTTACAGTACGGCAAAGCACACTAGAATTTTGATTTTATGAAATACGTGGTCTGTGCGCCATGATAACATTAACTTTTTTGAACATGTTTTGGCAGGTCGTCGTCGTTAGTTTTTTTCTCGTTCACTGCCACCTCGGCTCTGAACATGGTGTTTTCATCCACTTTCAAACCAATTTTATTGTTTTCTTTTCCACCAATGGTACTAATAACTGTCGAAGGATCAATCATATCTATCACTTGCTAATGCTAAGTGACAAAAGAGTGTAAAGATCGTTGATTTTTCGGGTTAGAGTAAGCTACCATTAATAAAATTTGTTTCGCTCAGTTGCAATATAGTTTATGTGACTGGTCTGATTGAAATTTGGCATTCTGCAGTTCACGTTTGACTACGAATAGTGCCGATATGTTTATGTTTGTGAGTCTTGAACAGCAAAGATAGTAAACATTTTTAGAATACAGTGTAATTTACGAACGCGGGAAAACGTAATCTGTGATTAATAAAATTGTCCTCCATTGTTTCAGGCACAGTAACAAAGCAGCCGCTCATTGCAAAAAAAATGTTAAAGCCAAAACGACACCAGTATTAAGAGTGATTTGTTCCTGTTCTTGTTTTTCTTTCCCTTTTCGTATTGTTTGTGTGTTTGTGTAATGGGGCTGATGGCCTGTAGAGGTCCGAGCTCCTTATTAAACCCACTCAACTCAACTCCAATACCGTCGATAAAATGCGCTACACTGCTATCATATGGTTGTATTTTAATTGTAACCTATCGCTGTCTTAGAATTTGTCCCTCTCGGCGTCTAAAGTGGGACAAGTATACCAGATTTGGGTTCGGCCTCCGGGTCTGGTTCGAAATCCCGACAGTCGGAATCATACCGACACCAAAATCCCGACAAGTCAAAATCCCGACGGTTCAAAATCCCGACGGTTCAAAATCCCGACAGGTCAGAATCCCGACGGATCAAAATCCCGACAGTCAAAATCCCGACTGGTCAAAATCCCGACAGGTCGTAAAACATAAAAAACTCTTTTTCATTTGTTAAAACATTTGTTGAAAATTTATTTTACTTTTAGTTAAAAATGCTTTGGCTGAAAAAAAACACAAATAATAGATCTAAAAAAAAATTTTTTTACATTATTGGCTAAACATGCTAATAAGAAGGTAAAAATACGCACTAGCTAAAAATATACACATAAAAATAATTACAGCGCAATGTTATGACCCAGACCGCAAAGAAACTCGGATGTTGTTCGATTATGCCAGTCATCGAATACTGTAATTGCTATGCGTTTTTCACGCTCTTTCAGCCACGCACTTTCAGCTTTGTGTTGCCCTTTTGAGATGGAACTTGTAAACAGACTTGTGCTTCTGGCTCCATTTTAGCAAATTCATTAACTGATTTAGTTTATAGTATATTACTATACTGTTAACTTTGCCGGTCAGGAGTGTTAATATTTAAACTATGGCGTAACTAATTTTTTTTTTTAAAGTAATACATTAAAATAATATAACACACTCAATTTATACCAACCTATTTTGAAAATATGCAAACCACGATGCTCCTGTGTTCCTGCACCCTGTATTGTTCATAAGGAGAGTCGGCTTGCCCCATCAACCCGCTTCAATCGCATAAGAGCTCATGGGTCTTCCCCATCAGTAATGGGGAATTACAGGCAAATTCAGCAATATCGGTATTTTTCGCCTCCTGCGATTTTTAAATGATTTTCAGCAAGTAATCCTGTTTTTTGAATGTTGGATTTTTTTTAGCTGTCGGGATTTCAACTGTCGGGATTTTGACTTGTCGGGATTTTGACTGTCGGGATTTTGATCCGTCGGGAATTTGACCTGTCGGGATTTTGGTGTCGGGATTTTGATTGTCGGGATTTCGACTGGACCCCCGGCCTCCTTAAGCAACTGTGTGGTGCAGTATCAACCCGGACCACTGCACTGTGACTGAGGTTGGCGCTAATGACCAAGCTGTCGACGCGCCATTAAGCCTCAATCCCCCCCCCCCCTTAAGCAATAACAACATATACGAAATGCATGAAAATGCATGACGAACTTTGGATTTTCGTAAAGCCAACAGTGGAAATGCCTTGTATACGTACATCGGACAGAGCCACTTCAAAACAAAAAAAAAGCACATGGGATTGAGCCCTTGAGACGAAACAAATCGCATAAAATCTTTATCGCGGTCGTAAGAAACGCATATAAGCATACATGGTGAAGTGACTTCAGAATTTTGAAAAACCAGTAGACTACTTAGGCGTAGGCCTATATGCAGCCACTCTGAAACAAGAAAGGCACAAGGTTGAACCCTTAAGATGAAACAAAGCTGTCAAAAACGCAACAAAAACTCGTTATTAACGGTCATTTACCCACTCGGCGACTTTGTGAAATCATAATCAACACTCAGTTCAGTCGATCATCCGATCTGCAAGCTAAGTTGCAGAAAACCACCCTATATAGATCAGCTGATTAACTGATTTTCTCCAAGAGCTAGGTAATAGGCTATAGGCAGTCATCGGCTAGGCTAGGCTAGGCTAGGCTGTAGGCAGTCATCGGCTAGGCTAGGCTAGGCTAGGCTGTAGGCAGTCATCGGCTAGGCTAGGCTAGGCTATAGGCAGTCATCGGCAAGTGAATTAAAAACCCGTCAGGTTATAGATCACGCCCCATAGGCCTATACCTTAGCATGGACCAATGAGTTCGAAAATATATTTTTCGTGTGTTTATTCGCACTGTTACTCGAATCCATGCTTTGGTAATTCTACTTTTCACCATAAGTATTCCGAGACATATTATTCAATAGCTTTTTTTTTTCCTTTTCGTCATATCTGAAACGAGAATTTCATTCATGAACTTGAATTACGTATTCCTTAAGCAAACTTAAACAGGACGGACAGCAAATGGGCTCGAGAGGGGTTAAATAAATACGGTTGTAAACCTCTTTACGTTGCCCTTTGGACTTATATGTCAGGCTGTCTGAACTAGGAATCGAACCCATGACCTTTGAAATGAAAGGCCGAAGTCCTACCGCTGAGCCGTACTGACACGGCCAGTCTGTATGGCTCAGTGGTAGGACTTCTGCCTTTGATTTCCAAAGTCGTGGTTTCGATTCCTCGCTCAGGCAGTCTGACATATAATTCCAAAAGGCAACGTAAATAGGTTTGCATCCGTATTTACTTAAACGCCGTCTCAGTATGGCTCAGCGGTAGGATCTTGGCCTTTGATTTCAAAGGTCGTGAGTTCGATTCCCCGCTCAGGCAGTCTAATGTATAAGTCCAAACGGTAACGTAAATATCCGTATTTGTTTAAGCAAACTTTAACCTTTGGCTTGCATTCAATTTATTAATTGTCAATGTAACGCCTGTACAGTGGCCTCTGCTGTTCATAAAAAAAATCTGCTGCTCATTTTCAGTGTTTTTAAAGCCGCTCGGCTAATTACTTGAAGCTCAGAGTCAGCAACCACTCTCTCTGCAGTTATCTAACGCGTGTAAAAAGGCTAATTTCGTCTAACCGATTTGACATTTGCGCAACTTTTCACATATGGTTCGTTGCGAGGGGGACCACACGCGCTGCTGGTGGGGGCTAATACATCACTCCTCCACTACGGGAACCTTTTTTTTTTGACGAATCCTCTCCTCAGTTCGTCACTGCTGGCCCATGACTGAACGTACTGCATATTGAAAACATCACTTCCGGTCCATACCCCGCCCGCACAATCCAACCCTTTCGTCACCCCCTCCTTCAGGGCAGCTGCAAGGAGTGTCCAACACTATCTGTCCATCCGATGTCTGTTTGTCCGTCAGTTTGTCTGGGCCCGCCCACCTGCAGCAGTCCACACCCTGGGAGGGGGGGGGGGTAAAAAAAAGGGCAGCTAGAGACTGAAGTCAGGAAAGCCGCGAATAATTAATCATTACTCTAGCAGCCAGCCACCCCTACTCCTCTGCAAGTGGACTCGACCTTCGCGCTTGCGCTTGTGGCTCGTATCGCCTCGGCGACGTCTCTCTCTCCCTCGTTTGTGCTTCACGCAGGGGGAGGGGGGAGAGTGGGGAGTGAGTGGGGAAGAGCGGAAGGGGAGAATTCCACAACCCTGCCACCAGACGAGAGAGAGAATGGTGGGAAAAAAGGTGCCACCACCATTTGACGACTGATGACAGGCTGGTGGAGAATTATGCACGGCACATCGAGAGACGGACAGGCAATTCAGGCAGGCAGACAGACAGACTTGAATTGAAACCAAGAGTCGACATCATAAACTATTTATTTTCATGAATACGTCGATCACTTTTCTAAACTAATCAGGGAATACGAGACGCTTCCATCAACAAGCGGCTGCAGTCGCAATCGGTGTTAATAATCCAAAAATTTAATCCCAAAATGGGCTGGAAGACGAAAGGGCAGGTTGCCTCTTACCACCAGTCCAAAGGTAAAGTAAAAAAGAAACAGTAATAAAACTGATCAGTATAGCAAAAATCATAGTACGAACGCTTGAGGAACTTATCCAAAGACGGTTAACTTATTGCTCAACCACTCTTAATGCATAGAAGTTTCTCCTACACTCGGTTTGCGAGTGTTGGGAAATTCGCTTCAGTGAGTGGTCTCTGGTTCTTTCTGACGTAGACCGCTCAAAGAATGGAAAATCCAGCGGTGCAAATCCCCTGACAATTTTGATACGGTCGGCCCTGAGCCGCCGAAGTTCCAAGGACTCCAAACCAGCGCGACGTAGTGCTTCCCCGGTTCAAGATTTCTGAATCACGGGAGATTGCGCGGAAATGAACGCTGAACTGCTTCCAAGGAATCTTCGTCCTTGAGGAGATGCGACGACCATACCGGGCTCGCTTATTCCAATATTGGGTGAACGAACACCTTAAAAGCTCCGAGGGTTTTCAAATTAGCTGCTCTAAAACAGCGTCTCACAATGGCAAGTCTTCAGTTGGCCATGGAGGTAATTTTCCCACAATGCAAAGACGCTTTTAAACTTGGTGCAAACCAGATGCCCAAGTCCTTAACCGGGTCCCTAAATTTGAGCAGATTGGACTCAAGTGAGTACTTGAAAACTGGGTTAGCGACAGAGTTGACTACGTGGAAAATACCACATTTTTCGTAAGAGAGTGGAGGTTGCCAAATATCGGATCAGTGGTGGACGTACTGAACATCGTTCATAATTGAAAATCCATCATAAAAACTGGTCAGCACAGTACTAGATTTCACGTCATCTGCAAACTTAGGCACGGTCGGGAGACGGCAACAGGTGGAGATAGATCGTTCAAAAATACGGCAAACAGCAATGGACCGAGCACGGATCCCTGCGGCACTCCACTCGTCACGGAAAGAGCTGTAGACGCCTAAGAGTCCACACTATTGCACGTTGCGTACGATCCGCAATGAAATCTCCCAACCGGTCCAGCAGTTTACCTCCATGAAGGTTCGAAAGCTTGGCAATAAGTTTGGAATGCACCACCGAGTCAAATGCCTTCTTAAAATCGTAATGTAATCGAGGGCTAGTCCACTAATCGAGGGCGAGCAGGGGATGTAGTGTAGAAGATTTCCCCGGCAAGTGATAACCATCACAATTGCCGGTTGAAAACGTGTTAGCTTTTAGGCCTAGTTTTAGATTTTAGGCGTAATTGGCAGCTTTTAGACCTCGTTTTAGATTTTAGGCGTAATTGTCAGATTTTGTCGGTAGAGGGTGGCATTTTGTCCGGTGGCATTTTGACGGCGACATTTTGACATGGTGGCATTTTGACTAGTGGCATTCTGTCGCGGCACCGTCTGGTTGTTTAAAGAACGTTTATCGATAGTAGGGGTGACACGATAATCGATAATATCGTGATAAATATTTGTGTCGATTATCGTAGCGCAATTTTTCTGATTTATCGAAGTATCGTGAAAACCCCGATACATCAATTGGCATATCTCGGAAACCGTAATTGCTAGAAACAAGCGGTTTGCGGCATTGCGTGTGGAATTGGAAGGGGTCTTCAATCAAGTGTGCAATACTGTTGCTAGTCACTTTAGCTGATTGGAGAGTTAGTTTAATGCAGACAATATTTACGTATTAAGTAGCAGCAAAACTGCAGTATTCTTTCTACATAACGAGTAAGGAATGAACAATGGACGTGCGTTTTCATGTCTACTGGCCAAATTACGAGTGTCACACAATTCACATTCGTGAAGGTTGCACTGTCGGTTTCAGGTTTTGAAAGAAAAAAAAATTAAAATGGTTATTACAGCCTCAAAATTTGTTTTATCGTTTTTTCGAGGACGACGAATACTAACATGCTCTTTTTCCTGTCCTTGCCTGTTGGAGGGGAAAGGGGCACAGCAGCAACTTACCAAAAAAAAATTTGTTCATTGGCCCTTTTCTTCAAGTGTGGCCCCTGCATTTTTGAAAGTCTGCGTACGCCCCTTTGGGCATGTTGGCAAAGTTGCTTAATTATGCAGAAAGAAGAACCATACGAAAGATTAATTTTACATCTTGATTATTTAAGTGCATGTGTGTATTATTATTTCTTGTGCTGGTCTTTATTTTTTTTCTTCAGGATCGCAGGTTTAAGTCCTGGGATGTGTTGTCATTCTGCGTTTCGTGTTTAATATTAGGCCTCTTCCATTCCAATTTTGAGCCTTACAATTTTGAACTCTTCTAGAAGTACTCTTATCACTTTTGAACTTTTATTTTGAACATCTTTAGAACTTTAAATTTTCAGAAGATTCAAGAAGATTCATAATTTTATGTAGGCCTACGAAATTTTAGTTAAATTTTAGTTTAATTCATTCAAAAAATGAAATTCATGCACATATGCGATTTTTTTAACCTTCATTAAAAGATTTTTTTTTAAATTTGTTTTCAATTTCATGGAAATCTTTATGAGCAATTATGGTAAAAAAAAATGTTTTAGGGGAGGTGTGTGTGGTGGTCCGTCATGTTCGCCTTCAATATTATAAAGGGCGCACCATCATACTTCACCTGTGTTGTGTATATGCACCTTCAGTACACCTTCAGTGCACCTTATAGGTATATTGATTTTAATTATCATACGACGTCAGTTCACATGATCAGCGGAATAAAAAAGGCTCAGGCATCCCTTCAGATTGCCACTCATAAGACTAAAATTCCCTGTTATCGGTCTTTCTTGTTACTGGGCATTATTAGCCCTTTATAGTTAGTCTTAATTTAAATAATGTAAGCCACTCTACATTACAACGACAATGTCTATCATTTGTTAATTAGCCTACGTTTACGTAACAGTCCTAGCGATGAAGAGTATACGTGCCCGCCATCTTTAGTGGCTTCCGAGGAAAAAAACCACCTCGTATTAAAGATGTGTCCGATGCTCCCGCAGTGACGTCACGCTGATTGATACAGCGATTCATCGCGCTTTTAGGAACAACTGTGATGAGGTACGGCGACATCAGTGAGTTAAGGAAAGGGTTAAACTTGCGCTTTCGTTGTGAAAGGCTCTTTCTTAGCGAATGCTATACATTTGTAAAACGCTTTTGTCCGCTTTTTCAGGTAACAACGCTTGTGTTTACAGTGCACACAATTTCTGCGTTGGTACTGTTGGGGAAGCCGAACGAATGACAAAAAAAAAGATAATTTAAATTATAACAAAAACACGCTTTGTTGTTAAATGTTTAATAAGTAAGTAAAATCTAAAAATGAATAAACAATAATTAACTTCGCCAATGTGGATCACCCTGTAAAAACGAAGTTCTAGCTATACAAGAGCTTACAAAGCGAGATCGTAAACCATAAACGCATCCCATAGAAAAGAGTGCCACGAACGCACCCTATAAATGAGTACCATGAACGCATCCTTTAGAAAGGATATGCCAATAATGCGAAAATTAATACAGGCATATACATTATACTATACTTCACTCATTTAAAATTAGCACGGACTAGCATTCTAGGAAACTATCAAGCCTTCTCTAAACCCACGGTTGTGATGACGTCACTTTTCAATATTGTTTTTAATGTTTTTCTTTCTAAAATTTGTTACTTATATGAAAACACCGGCAGGCGGTGGCTATACTGCGGTTATAGCAGACGACATCACAAGAAAAATTAACACAACACCACAAATTAGAAACCCTGTTCCTTGAATTTTCGGTGGAAATGGATTGTGGAAGAATAAAGCTGTTATAAATAAACTCTTCTACAAACGTCGTCCACCTTCTTCGGAAGGTCAAGGCCAAAACGTAGAGATTACATAAAGTTAGCCAGTGCAGAATTCGAAACTGCCGCTTCAATGTCTCACCCACTGATCTCTACACTCCTTAAGGGCACGTTTGCGCAACCACTCGCTTTTGCATTCTCGCAGCTAGAAGCTAGAAATCACCTCAAATTCCAACATGGCGGCGGTACTATGTCTGCCGCCTCGCAACGAAAACAGCAAATTACGTGAGTTCAGAAGCGTTTGGGAAATTGTTTCGTCAAGGAATTCTTTATATTATTGGCACGGATTATAAGACTGAAAGTATTTACTCAAACGATGTCGGATTTAGCTAATCCATTTAGCGTTGTTACCATGGCAATGTCACCTTTGCCATCGCGATTGAGTTCTAGCTGCGAGAATGCAAAGGCGAGTCGCTGCGTAAACGCGCCCTTATTCTTCCACAATCAATTTTCCACCGAAAATTCAAGGAACAGTGTTTCTAATTTGTTACTTACAAAAAAAATCCGTTCGCAAGTTCTGATTCTTGGGAGCATTATTTACCCACACCGCAAACTTCGTGTAATGTCGATTCGCATTTGAAGAGAGCGTCGACTGTACACGTTTTTGAGCTCTTGTAAGTCTCTTAATTTATAAATGCCCGTAGATTTTTGTGCAAGTCATTCCTACGTGGCACGGCAGCGGCAATGCAGATGACAAGCCACATTTTAATTTACTTATTTTATTTTATTTTATTTTTGTGTGTGTGTGTGTGTCTTTGTACTGGACGATGACAGCGAACTTTATTAGGATTGAGGTTAGATTTAATTAGCCGTAAACTCAAACCAACCCAAATAAGTTACGTAAGTTCGTCTGGATTCTTACGAACCAGGCCAAGGATTTATTTCAACTTTGTTCCTCTATTGTTTCTGAAAGTCTTTGTCTTCCGCGTATTTGACAATTACCACAATGAAGGATATGCGAATATACCGTACGGTACTTTTCCAGAACAACGATTAGCAAACATTGGTATGGTGATTAAAAATACATAAAAATTAATAGAAAATGCGTCAACAATACGTGATAAAATAAAATAAAAACACTGAAGCAGAAGTTTTGGGCGGTTTTTTGAACTTTTCAACTTTTGGTTGCTGGCGGTTTCAACTTTTGTTGGGCGTTTTTCAACTTTTGGTCAGGGTATAGTCTTCTGAAGCCTGTTTTATTGTTATCTTTGTCGCAACAAATTCCCAGTCTGAAATTTGAAACTATACCGTATATACGCAATGAAAAATATGCGTTTTAAAGTAAGCACATTTTAGACAAATCTAGAGAACGCTGTTTAGCTAAAAAACACGTAAAATCGTTTTCCAAAAAGCGTAGGCTGAAAATCAACCTTTCAAAACATAAGTATAGCCTAGTATTGTGCAGACGTGGAATGAGTTTAAAATAAAACAGTACGCTCGATTTACAAATATTTTGAAACACATGTTTAATACTTAGTGACGGAAGTGTATAAAATAAAACAACGGTGTTTTCATAACAACGCGTGTTTTTTAAATTCGATTGTAAACGCTTATATTTATCATATGGTGTAAAATAAACACTACGACTTTAATTTAAAACAATACTGTTTTACTTAAACACGTCGCCACATGTCTTTTAGGCACGTGTTTACACAATTCACGTCTGCAACACTGAACAAAATCTAATTTTTGAAAGTATTTTGTATGGAATGTAATCGCGGGGGGCCCCCCCCCCCAAAGCACCCGAACCGGGGGAAAAAATCTGGCTTCGAGTTTGTTTATTTATCACGACATCATAAACAGCAATTAATTAATACACGTGTAGAAGTGGCATCGTCATGATGACAAAACATTTAAAAGAATTATCAAGAATTAGTAAAAAACAATTAACAACCGTATTAATAATAAATTAATCATAATAAAAAAAACAACACTGTAAAATAGTAAAGCTGAGTGTTCATCAATTGTGACGGTAAAATTGATATGGAGGGGGAAGCGGTGAGGAAGACACTATTGTATGTCGCCCTGGTTTTTTTCTCGGCCAACGCTAATTTTTAAAGCGCTTTTATGTGTTTTTTCAGCTAAAACCGTCTAGAAACGTTTTCTAAGGGTGGCTAACACAGGTTGATTTTAAGATACGTGTTTTTGCAGTGCATGCCGTCATGTCAAAAGCGTTCAAACCAACAATTTTCACATCGATGCCTATGCCTCTCAAAACTCTTTTCTCTTCAGGGCTTTCAACACTGTATCAATTTAATGTTTTTACTACTTTATGGCTTACACTAACTAGATGGTAGGCTTACATTAATTAATGTAAGGAGGTAGGCTACACCTCAACAGTTCAACAGACAATAGCATTTAAATTTCCGATATTTCGGTCCTCCAATTTGACCTGTTTTCAGGCATAAAATAGCATAAAATGTCGGGTCGACACATTTTTAAGAAATACAGGAAGCAACGAAACAGACGAATTTACAGTGCACAGGGGCCCACTGCTTCACAGGCTTCGAACCGGAATGTGGTAGCAACGAAAGCCAAAGGTAAAGAGACCTTAAATTCATTGACAAATCAATCAATTTAATTAATGATGATCTTCACAGCAGCGTACTAATTAAATACATGGCATGCTGATCACGATTTACAGTAAATTCACTACAAAAACATATGTTTTAAAATAAGTAATTACAACTAAAAAGTACTCGTTAGAATGTTATAAAGCAAAAGCCAGGAAAGTGCACAAATATACATTCGGCTACCCGCAGAGCCATTTTAAAATAAATCCATTTTAGACACACTACAGAAAACCGACCACGATTGGCCATAAATTCACTGTAAAACCATGTATTTTAATACTGGAAATACCGTTCAAAATAATTGCGTTTAAATAGTGTTGCAGACATAAAATGCCTTGAAAATAAAACGCTACTTTCCGTTTGCAACATTTTATGAACACAAGCTTAGAACACATAGCGACAAAAGTGTTTAAAGATAAAACAGTAGCGACAGTGCATGTGGTTTTGAAACTCATGCGATTTAACGAAAACGCTTATTGTTTATAGTGTAAAATAAACACTACAGTTTCAAAATAAATAAAGCACTGTTTTGTTTTAAACAATGCCATCGCTATACGTGTGTTTTAAGCAAACCTTATAAAGTGTTACAAATTGAACGCTGCGTTTTGTTTTGAACACATTTCACGTCTGAAACACTATTTAAAAGCCAGTAATTTGAAAGGCTTTTTCTCAGCCATGCATGTTACTTGTTTTTAACCTAAAAACGGTTTCTGTATGTATTTAAAATGTGTGTATTTAAAAATATACCTGCTTAAAAAATACATAGCCTAAGGAAGTGTTAGAAACAAACCAGTGTTTTTATCTTAAACAGTACCTAATTTTTATTTTACGATTCGTTATAAAATAAGCGTTTTCTTTGAAAACACAATTTTCAAAACCACATGTATGCACTGCATCAGAAACACTTTTATTTTAAACACTTTTATCGCTACATGTGTTTTAAGCATGTGTTTTATAAAGTGTTGCAAGTGAAAGCTAGCGTTTTATTTTGAACGCATTTCATGTTTGTAAGGATACGCCAATATTTTGAAAGGTCTCTTCCCAGCCAATGCTATTTGTAAAACGCTTTTACGTGTTTTTCCGCTATGTATACGGTGTGTTAACTGTAGCCTACTTATTTAAAAACACACGTTTTTACAGTGTGTGTTTTTACTGCGGTACAAATTTGGTTGTTGGGTCCGAAAATTTATCCATAAAATACTCTGTGACCAAGAGGGGACTCGGTCGTCCATCTTGAGTGCAGGTTCCGAGAAGGCTTCCTTGAAACGTTCTTTTTGTCTCTCGGGAGGCCACTATTAAGGGCTGGAGAACTTGCCCAAGAAATTATTTAATCTTTCAACGGAAACAATACAACTTCTGTTTCTGTAATTCATATTGACGAATTGAAAGTGTTGTAGATTAGCTTCAATAGAGCGATGATGTTATCCGTTACCTAGCGACAGAACCGCGAGCGGCCATCTTGTTTCCCCTCCCCCTCAGATCCAGAATCGTCGGCCGTCCCAAAACAAGGTCGTTTAATTTGTCTTTGGTGCTCTAAATTTTTTACTTTATCGATTTTTGTGCATATCAACCCATCCAGACTTTATTTTAGCCTTCTGTACAGCCGAAACGGTTGAGAAGACTATTGCGACGACTTTGTCCGTCTGTCCGTCACTTTTTTTCAACTGCAGAACTGTACCAGAAAGAGACGAACTGTTTTCACCATAAGATACAGCGACTAAAAATTATTAAAAAACATTGTTGCTTCTTTATAGCTAATAGGCTCTTTCTCGACGCATCTCGATGACATAATAACATTTGATCGTGGCATTTAAACACTATAGGAAAACACGCAATCGCAAAAACAAAAAGATATTAATAGCTTCATTTAAAATAGTCTCGATATCGTGCTGTGTGGATGAAAGGCCGCTAAACTCGACCAAATCCTCCCGGTTACTTGCTACTTACGAAATTAAAACGGCAGGTAAAAAATTTATGCCTAAAAGCTGAAAATTAGGCCTTTAATCACGTTGCCACGGCGACGTCAAGTCTCCGTGCGTGTTGCGTAAATAAATAAGCGTACTATAGAACCTAACTCTCCTTTAGCTGCTATACTTAAATTAAAACGGCACGTAAAAATTAGGCCTAACAGCTGACAATTATGCCTCAAATCTAAAACTAGGCATAAAAGCTAACTGGCAGCAATTGTGATGGTGATTACTTTTAGATTATGTAATAGAGAGCGCTGTTGTAGTGGCGTAATAGAGGTGTGCGCCTCAATATTTTCGATAGTGGCGGAAGTAGACAAGATAGCTTGTGATTATAGGTAGTCGCTGCAGTCGCTTGTTTATATAATAACCGCTCAACGAACCGTAACCGTTTAGCAAGAAAGTTTCCTGTGCAAACTTGGTGATAATATACGATCTTTCACGCTTCAGACGCATTCAGAATGAGTCTACAGCTATAAACAACAAGCTTAGTCTAATGCTGACAAGACAGCGTCAAAGCAGTGCTCAAATAGTGCTCAAAGGTTCACAGATATGTGCAGTCCGAAGGCAGATTTGGAAATAAACCGTTTCCTATAGATTAATTTACCTTCATTTTCTGGGAAAGAAATTGTCGGAAAGACGATGCCAACAGCAAAATTATCAGCTTTAAATAACGAAGTGGGCTAAAGGGAGCCAACTTCCACCACACGTTGCAGTCAACGATGTATAATTCAGTGTAATATTTACCTGTTGGCCTATTTCCAGCCTACGCTGCATTATATTTACAGCGACATTTGTGTCTGTATTTATCTTTCCGGGAAATACACCGTAAAAGCAAAATGATTTAAATAAAATAACTTTTAAACACACCAAACTAAGTGTACGTTGTACACGTGTTTTAGCTGTAAAACACGTAAAAGCGTTGCCAAAGAGCAAACATCATGAAACATACTCCAATGCTGTGGTCAGAAAGACAAACAAATAATCCCCAGGCTCTCTTTACAACATGAACAAATTTTAAAATCAATAAAAAACACAAAAACATAACAGCCAAGTTCAACAGCAAGTGAGTTTCGTTCCACTCTATGCGAAACTGTAAAAAATGTTGTGTTTTTAACAGAAAACACGTAAAAGCGTTTTTACAGACGTGAATCGCGTTTAAAATAAAACACTAGCGCTCAGTTTGCAACACTTTATGAACACATATTTTAAAACACTGTTGTTTTATTTTAAACAATTCTGGCGTGTTTTAAGCCTATGTTATTAAAAATGTTGCAAATTGATTGTGTTTTATTTTAAACACATTTCACATCTGCAACACCATATGAACGCTAATGTTTTGAAAAGTTTCTTCTCTGCCCAAGCTATTTGTAAAACGCAAATGGATTTTTCATCTAAAATCGTCTAAAACCGTTTTCGCGCCTTACGTGTGCGTATACTTTTGTACAAATTTGTGTGCATACTTTTGTGCACAAATGTTTACACAAAAGTATGCCCAAAAGTCTGCACAAAAGTTTCACAGAAGTTTGCTCAAAAGTTTGTATAGGCGAAACAAAACAGGAATTCTGGATTCGGGTTTAAAAAAGATCTGCTCCTTTTTCAAGGATTGGGGGTAACAGACTAACAGCATGAATCCCCTCAACGCTTGTTCAAGTACTGATGGTCACCACTCTTCAATAGAAACTTTTAGCATAAAATTCCACAGGCCTACAAACGGACTCAGTGAACAAGATTTCAAACGTTCGTCCTGAACGTATGACTACAAAAGCAGGTACTTCTCCTAAACCAGATTTAATTTATACTTCTATGCAGCGTTTGTCGTGACTAAAGCGAGATTAAGAGGAAACAACAACGTCTGGAATATATTACCGATGTGCTTTTTTATTTTATTCTTTCCTTCTCTGCTCTTATGAAAAAAGTCGAAATGAATACAGAATCGTGCATACAGTTACGCTTCGCGACTGAAACAAAATATGAAAAAGGCGACAAAATAAAAATAGAAAAATAAACAAAATTAAATACAAACGTAAGAAACAGAAAACTAAAAAAAAACGCTGAATCGCAAAAACGCTATTCAACGTCGTTTTGTTTTTCCGCCACATAAACTACTAAAACGGGGCAAAAAGAAAAAAACAGAACCAGAAATATAAATGAATAAACAGCACAGCGTCGTGCACGAAGCATTAACGCACACGACGTTATTAATTCAAATTATTTAAATCGGACATAAGGGGGCAAAAGGCACTCCACAGCAGCGAAGCACACCTGTCGTCTACGCTTTAACGTTATGCTGTGGCAGATATGGGGAATGGGACGATGGCAGGAAAGCTAATTCTTCCCCAAGAGAAATCGGAATTAGGATTACCACAGCAAAGGGAACTTTAACACACCCACACACAAAAAGAAAGAAAAATACGGTTTACATGTTCCTGTTACGTACCACACTGTAAAATCATGTTTTAAAATAAATAGTCTACATTTTATTCACCAGAAAACGGGGTGAAAACACGTAAAAACGTTTTACAAGAGAAAGAACTCAGACGAAAGTGTTCAAATTATAGTGCCGCAGACGTAGCGTGTTGAAAAGAGAATTCAATTTGCCACACTTTATAAACACGTGATTAACTCACATGTATAGCGACAAAACTGTTTCAAACAAACCAGTGCTGTTTTTTTTTTAATCTTAAAACATTAGTGTTTATTTTACAACACATGATAAACACATAAGCGTTTTCGTTATAGACATAGTTTTAAAAAAACACACGCGTTAAAATAAAAACACTATAGGCTATTGCTTTATTTTAAACACTTCTTTCGATACTTGTGTTTTAAGCACGTGTTGCAAATTGATATACAGTTGTTTATTTTAAAGGCATTTCACGTCTGTATACAACGATACAATATTTTGAAAAGTTTCTTCTCAACCCATGCTAGTGTCTTTTTTTTTTTACCTAAAAACTCTTGAAAACTTTTTGTAGTGTCTAAAATGTGCTTTTAAAACACATGTTTTTACAGTGCATCCGCATGATTACTCCGCATGGTAAAGCGAGACGCATGGGCAGATAATTTGAAATCGATATGTGTGTAGATTTCGTCAATTTTGTTGACTGCAAGTTCAGGACTACGACCTGACTCCAGACCTATTCACATATTTACAACGACGTGGAGCGTTTCTGCTGTCACGAAACGAGGAGGCCATTTTTTTTTTGGGGGGGGGGGGGCAGTAAAAATTCCTGTAAACGTTTTGCTGCTACACGAAGTGTGTTTTCGCAATAAATATTATTGTAAACCTCTCAGCTTCGTAGGCAATCCATACACATGGATTTAAAAGTACAGATGAAATAGCATAGCCTACAGTTTGGTCGGCGGTTGCCTTAGGCGCCGCTAACACTACCTATACGTAGGATTAGCTTGTCACAGGGGTTACGTCCCGTTGCGCCAAAAAGGAAGCAGATTAAAAGCTTTTGCCTAACAGGCAAATTGCGTTTCGCCAAATACCGTTCACGAAATTTTAGGCACGCACGAAGTTTAAAACAAGACTCCCGTGAATTGGTCACAAACACAGACAACCGTTCTTCAGAACCCCGTTTCGCAGAATAATTTTTTTTTCAAATTACGTGCCTCGCTCGCGCTACCGCGCTCGCTGCGGCAAAACACATAACATCAGAAAACGCCACTAATCCCCAAATTCTTTCCAATTTGGCATGCATCTTTAACTTCCGCACTAGTAAATTTGTGAGGATTATTTTGATTCTGCGAAACGGGATTCTGCAAACCGGGAATTTCCGTTTGGGAAAGGGTAACTAAACGGGCATTGACGTAGTGATAACCACGCATTCTAAACAATATTTAAAGTACACGTTTTTCCGTCTGCACTGCCAGTTTTCAAAAAGCAAAGAAATCACCTGGGGTTTTCTACCACTGCTTGTCTCTGTTAAATGTTTGCCTTTTAAATCCCCATTACATAGAAATAAGGTATTACATTTCGTGTAAATACAATGTTGTCAAGTTAGCTTTGGCGAAACGTGATTTGGCGAAACGAAAATTCACCGTCACGAGAGTTAGCCTAGTACCTAAACGTAATGTTTTACGATGGATATTCATGTGCACTTTTAGGATAATTTCGATAGTATTATTTTGAAAACTTTGAAATTGTCAAAGGCGTAAGTTGAAGCACGAGCAGCAGAACGTCCTTCTCACGTTGAAATTTAGGCCATCACGCACTAGAAGAACACCGTACAACAAGTTAGTGTGTCAACACTGCTCATTTCGTTTATTTAAGCCTGTATATAGGTTGAAGGCCAACGGGAGAAGAAGAAAAAGAAAAAGTAACATGAACAGTTTTTAAAAAAAAAGGAAATAACTTTTAGCTCGTAAGGACATACCCACTCACTATTTTTGGGCATCCTGCGCATATGTAGCTTTTACACCATTTACAATCGTTTGAGCGAATTTAGCAAAACCGTCTAATCGTGGGAAAATAAAATAGGAAATAAAAGTGTTTGCAACATATGAACGAATGTTGCAAAACTGGTTCTTACAGAAAAGCCAACAGGGGATCAAACACGTATCTTTAAGAAAGGTATGGCTGTAAGAAGAAGTTAGTAAGTATAGGGAGAAAAATAAAATTTCTGGAGACTTGCAGTCGGTGACGTTCCAAACACGTTACATGCCTCTAAAAAAGTCTGATTTTGTACCAAGTTGCAGTTTTCGTGACATAACAATTACCTCTAATAAATTATTTTTAATAATAGAAAGAATGGACCATATGTTCGTTGATTACATCATCTAATATTACACAACAGCAAAAATCATATAAACAAAATTTGAAGCACAGCTAGAAAATGTTTTTAGATGTTTTCAGCTAAAAAACGCATAAAAACATTTTACAAACAGGATGAGCTGAGAAGAAACCTTTCAAAACATTAGTGAAAGTGTTGCTGAAGTGAAATGTGTGTAAATAAAATACTATAGCATTCAATTTGCAACTTTTTATAAACACATGTATATAGTTCCAAACGTATTTCAATTAAACAGTAATGTTTTAATTGCAACGCGTATGTTTTTGAAAACTAAGTTTAACAAAAACACTTATGTTTATCATGTGTTGTAAAATAAACACTACCGTTTTAAGGTAAAAGTGCTACTGTTTTATTTTAAACACTGATGATGCTACTGAGTTTTAATCATGTGTTTATAAGTGTTGCAAGTGCCGGGATGCTATATGTTTTATTTTAAACACATTTCTCGCCTGCTACAATGTAAACGTTAATGTTTTAAACGGTTACAAATCAGCCCACGCTATTTGCAAAACATTTTCACGTGTTTTTCAGCTAAAAAACGATGTCGAAATAGTGCTTATTTAAAAAAAAAAAGTCATTTTGAAATCTTACACTGTTTTTGCAGTTTAAGATACAGTAATCCTTTATTGTGGACTTTAGGTGTTTGTAGCGTTCCCAGCCGAAGACATGGCGCTTTATTATGGACTTGCGTTTTACTGGGATGACATGACCAGGAATATTAATGCAACAAACAGGAGCACGGCGTATTACGTCCCAGGAGTCATATTTGCAAGGACACTTTTCGCTGTCGTTTCCTTTACTCCTATAGGAACGACAGCGAAAAGAGCAGAAGCAATACGTCACACATGCTGCGGAGCTTCCATCTGGAGTCAATCCGTTATAGCTAAAATGGAAGCACAAACAATGGTGTCAAGCCAGTGCTGTGAAAGTATATTTCCTAGGCAAAAATGTGTATAGGGGAAGCCATTCCAAAATAAATAATGGGCATTGCAAGAAAACTACCGCTGCTAGAGCGCTGTTGATTTATTTTTTAGCTGCAGCACTACTACATTAGCAACGTCACGTTAGTTTGGTATTTTGACACTAGAGGTATTAGTGAGTGGCACGTCTTCCAGCTTTCAATGCAGGTTGGACAAAAAATCGTCAGCGAGGGAAACGTGTGATGTCTTCGAAACTACGTGTCACCGACAGATAGTTATGGTGTCATTTTGAAGAAGCATTTTTGCAGAATAACCGTAGTACTATAATTTGGTTTGAAAATTTAAGTACGGTTTAAGGACGAAGTAACACAGGATGAAGGTATACACAGTGGGGCAAAGTGGATAAGTATTGTTAGGTGTTTTCAGTCAAGATCATTCATTGAGTCATGCAAGGAAAAAGATTTTTACCTATTGGGGATTTGGTTGTTTTCTGTTGTAGAATGTGTGTAATTGTGTGAAGAAGGCTCACGGATAATGGACTGAAGATGATATGAAAGTATCTATTGAAGAGGCTAAAAACTTTTGTGGAACGATTTTTCATTCTTTTGATGAGCTGTAAAGACTGTTTTAATACATATCCAATTTGCCCCAGGTACTGCGGTATCCACTTTTTACAACATATTTAAAACTATTAATACTGTAACAATCTATATAACTAAGATAATAATATTTGTTTGTTTGTTTGTGCGTCGCCAGATCACCGAGATTCCCAGTCATAATTCTTATTTCTTTTGTTTGTGTGTCCAGACGGAATGTCTGCCAAACGGAATTGTCTTCGGTATAAGTAATGATTCAAGCAAAGAGGCACAGTACGGATGACGTCATATTTTTTTTTCCAGTCTCAATATTTTCATGCAAACGGGATGTAGGCCTCTAACGGGAAATCACAACAATGCTTTATTAAACTGGCCATATAAGGGAAGATTCCCACTGCTAATCTATTGAAGTCGTTTGTTTGTTTGTCTGTCAGACGGAATTGTCTGTATAAGTAATAATTCAAACTGTTTTTAACAAAGAGGCACAGTAGTGATGACGTCATATGTTTTTCCAGTCACACTATTTTCATGCAAACGGGATCTAGGCCTCTATGTCTGTTAACCCTAAATCTAACGAAAACTTGGGCGACTGCTAAAGGGGAAATCATAGTATTTTCATACAAACGGGAAATCACGACAATGCTATTATAACCAGTTTTCATAGTTTTGCTAAGTCTGATAGTTCTGGCGCAGCAGGCACTTAAACAAAATGTATCCATTTTGCCCCGGCTTGTCCTACGATTTGTTGACAGCTGCTTCTATTTTCAGCAAGTGGAATTTCTTCCTTTTCAATTTACAACCTTAAATATGTTTCGCAGCGAATTGGATATTTAGCAGAGTTGCTGTTTGGCCGGTATCTCTCTGGGAGGATTTACTTATAGGTGTGCATACCATACCACGTGAAACGACACAAGACGAGCTGAATAATAAACATAATGATTTTGTCAATAAGGACGGAATTATTAACACATCTACTCTGCAATAAATCGCCTATTAGCAAAGCTACGCCCCCCCCCACCCCCATAAAATGATTTAAGGTCGGAAATCGTGAAATAAGATAATAACATTCCCCCCCTCCCCCATCAAGTTATTCACGATTTCTGACCTTAAAGACTGTTTGATGGTAATTTTTCTGCTAGAAATTGACCAAAACCATCATAGATTCAAGGAAATCAATGTTTCAAGCCCTTACATCATTGTTTTTCTTACCCAAAATTTAAATAAAAGCTTCAAACTAAAATTCCTACAGAAAATGAATGAGAATAAAAGTATTGTCTATAATGCTAGACCGAACCCAGATCACGTGTACATGTGAATGATCGCATAAACGCCGAATTTATTGTGATGGAGTTAGGCCTAAACACCCGCCAGGAGTAAGATTAGAATTCTTTGTTACAGCCCTTCCCCCCCCCCCCCACCTTTTTTTTTTGATCGAATTAAAAAAATAAAACAGCCCATTGGCAACAGGTAGCCAATGAGGTTCAGTTCAATTTTACGATAAATACTCTAGATTTATCAAATGTGAGTGTCCCTCGATCGGCTGACATATTACGCGTAAAAGCTACAGCTTGGCCATTGCCGGCAATCACTTCTATCAAGATGGCTACCCGTGGTTAGTCGCTACGCAACGGATGGCGTTTCGCTTTAGTGAAGCTCCTCTATGTGATTTACGACGATTTGTGTAAAAAAGAATTTGTCATCTGTTCATCTCTTTAACAACCCCCCCCCCCCCCCCCCGAAAAAAATAGAAAAAGAGTGAGCTACACAAAACTAGAATCTGGCTCCCACGCGACCTTCAAGGCCCTGTCGCAACCATAAACGCAGCTTCTTAATGGCGAAAATATGTAAATTCGAGGGTCTGTTGGGGGAACTCTCGGACGCTCCATTAAAGAAGTAGACAGACAGACGGGCGAGTCAGACAGACAGCTAGAAAATGAAGACGACAGCAACACGACCTATAGATTATTAATAACCTTTTATCACCTGAGTTGGCAAGGCGACGGGGGAGGTAAATTGCCATTTCCCCATCCCTCCCTCCCTCTCTCTTTCTCCCCCGCCTCCCTCTCCATCCCACCCTCTCTCCCCCATCACTTAATCTTGGCACCAGCTGGTTTGCGTCAGTGGCCCCACGCGTTGCTTTCACAGGCCTCCGATTATTGACGTCACGCGCCTGGTTAGTCCAATAGGGTGCCATTCAGGCGAGCTGGCGCGTGTCTCACATCTATTTGTTAGTACGCTACATCAAATTGCAATTCGTGCCTTATTTCGATATGCAGCCACGGCCAAATACTCAAAACGAAGTGATTACTCCAGTCTTTGACGAACTAAAAAGAAGTTTAGAGCCCGTTAGTCCAAATGAAAATCTTTCGGCAAGACGCCGTTTCCTTTACGTCGGACCGTTTGGGTGCATTTAAGCAACATTGTACCTTTGTATTTCGCATTTTCGCAGCTAGAAGGTGTCGTGCCATTCTCGCACTGGCGAAGGTGTCGTTGCCATGGGAACGAGTTACTCAACCTCGCCTTTGCGTTCTCGTACGTAGCTCCCAATCTCCCTTCTTTCTAATATTAATAAAATAATTGAAAAATTCTTCTCGAAACAAATCTTAGGATTCTTAAAGAAACATAATGTTATCACAAATAAGCAATTTGGTTTTCAAAAAAACGTTGGCACTGCTGATGCTTTAAAATATATTAATGAAATTATTGCCCATTCTTTAAATAATGGTAAATATATTAAAGCCGTCCTAGTGGATTTCCAAAAAGCATTCGACACGATTGATCATTCTATTCTTCTAAAAAAGTGCGAAACCTACGGTTTGAGAGGCAAATGTGGTAATGTCCTTAAAAGCTACTTAAATGACCGTAAAGCATGTACTAAGCTTGGAAACTGTTTTAGCAATACCAGCAGTGTTAACTATGGAGTGCCACAGGGTTCAATTTTGGGACCTATCCTCTTTTGTATTTACATTAATGACGTTGTTAACTGCACAACTTGCTGCGACTTGATAATGTTTGCTGATGATATTTTATTGATTTCTATTAATGATAATAAAGATTTAATGGAAACAAATCTTCAAAATGATTTGGACAACCTCAATAATTGGTTCTTAAGAAATGAAGTTTTTATCAGTGAAGCTAAAACAAATTCCATAACGTTTACCTCATCACATCGGAAATATGAGCCATCAGCTTTATTCATACATTCAGAAAATTGCAAATCATCTAATGACTGTGTTAAAACTTGCACATCTGTAAAAAATGTCAATAACGCTAAATATTTAGGGCTACATATAGATTCGGTATGGAAACATAAACATCATGTATCAGCACTGGTCAAAAAATTAAGGCAGATGATGCCGATACTTTATAATATTAAACCACTTTTAAATAACAAAAATAAGTTAATTGTTTTTAACGCGTTAGTTATGAGTCATCTAAGGTATGGAATTGAAACTTACGGTTTTGCTCCTGACTATCAGATTAACAGACTCCAAAAAACACAAAACAAACTTGTAAAAATGTTTCTTGGAAATAGCAATATCTATAAATCTACCATAAGCCTGTTTAAAGATAATAAAATATTGAATGTCACCAGTTTACGGGACTACACAATTATTCTTAATAATTATTTTAACTACGAATACCGAATAAAAGATAAACTAAAAATGAAATTCTTACGGGATTCTACTGTAAGCTATAAAGTTCCAATGATTAAAAATAACTATGGCCTCATGTGTAAAGAACACTACATACCAACACTTTTTAACAAAATTCCACCCGATTTAAGAAACTTAACAAGCTATAGCAAAATAAAGTATTTTTTAAAGAAATGGTTAACCGATAATTAATTAGTAAATGATACGTATCTTTGCTGTGAAATTATACAGCTTTTATTCAGTAAATTTATGTAGTAAATCTATGCAATTGATTGTTACACTTGTTTTATTTTTTTTTTTTGATTTACTGAACTAATGCAGTGTTGCAGTTACTACCGTGTGTGTATTGATATATTGTGTGAATTGTCTATTGTGTATTGTGTATTGTATTTGATTTAGGTTAAGATAGAAATTTAAGGATGAATGTACCCATACAAGTACTTTTTGTACTTCGGGTTGCAAATTGAAAATAAATTATTATTATTATTAATTAAAAAAAAAAAAAAAAAGCTAGAAGGTAGAAATCATCTGAAATTTCAACATGTGCGGCGGTTTTAGCTCTTCCGACTCGTAACGAAAACAGTCAATAATGTGAGTTCAGAAGCTACTGGAAAGATTGAAAATAAGGAGGAAAATGCTTATCTTATCGTCACGGATTATTAGACTGCAAGCATTTACTCAAACGATGTTCGATTTAGCTAATTCAGGTAGCGTTGTTACCATGGCACTGGAGTCGTTGCCATCACTATTAAATTCTAGCTGAGAGAATGCAAAGGCGAGTCGTTGCATAAATCCGCCCTAACAATGCTACCTGGCTTAGCTATCTCCGACATCGTGTCGCTAAATGCTTACAGTTGTGTTTTCTAAGTGACAATGCGAAAGAATCCCTCTGAAAAAATTTCCCAGTGACTGCTGAATTCACACTAGTGACTGTTTTCGTAGCGAACTGGCGGAGCTACACAGCCGCCATGTTGGAATCTCCAATAATTTCTAGCTTCTTGCTACGACAATGCAAAGCGAGATGGTTACTAAATATGCCCTCAGGACGCGTTTCTGTAACAAGCCCTGCTCGCTCGCCGAACGCTATTTGCTAGTCAACCGTTATTTATTTACGATTAGTTTCCAGTTACTACTAAATGAATGCGGCAATACATAAAAAAATTAAATGTTTAATAGCAAGGATAAAGAACAAAGTGCAACGTCGTTTTTAAAACTGCTTCATTGTTGTCATTTCTCCCTCATTCCAAAATTTAGCCTATAATTCTTCCACAAACAACAGCTTATTGCAGCGATCAGACGACGGCAGAATAAAAATATTACTGGCAGCGAGATTCAAAATTCAACATGGCGTCCATTTCGGAGTTTTTGCTTGTTGTAATAAATCGACGCTGTCATGCCGCACGCATCATCGTACTTTGCGTCGCAAGGCGACAATCCTAGCCTATTTGAACTTGCATTTACGCGCCCTTTCATACATATTTTTCATGTCTTTAACTTTCCGCTAAAAATACAGGCAGGCGTAGCCTATACACAATAAAACTACGTCTGCATTCTAAAGAAAGAACGCATAACGTCAGCGGGAAAAGCTGCACACTTCCTCTTCCCCTTAAACAAACGCGAGACGGCATGCTTGCTTCTTCATTTTCAACGAGATATTTAAAAAAAAAAGTCTTTTGAAAATTCCTCCTTCTGTGGTTGTTTGGAGGGCAAAAACGTCTGGTGACTCAGCATCATTTTAAAGCAACGGCTGCGCTTAATCAATAATTCACGTTTTTGTCGTCGTGAGGGAGGCCAAGTTAAGAGAAAAATAAAACGCATCAGCACGAGTAAATTTGCACGTTAATGTTGAATTCGTTAAATTTACTCAGTCACGTTGACAGCGACGTTTAACACGAGTGGTTCGAGACAGGAAGGTAATGCCTTTCTCACATAGGTAATGCCTTCTCAAAATTAAGAAAAAGAAACTCTTAATATTCTGCAATAGACGTACTATCAAGAATTTATAGGGTTGGGGAGGAAAACTTTTTGACTGAGACTCTCTGCTGAAACGTCTTAGATCATTCATTTCTATTAGTTTCGTCTAAGTTTATAGAGGGCGCTATGAGTCTTATGTGGAAATTTCTACTTCAGCCTAAAATTAAACTACAAACTAAACAAAACTAACTTTTATTTAATTATTATTTAGTGTAGCTTAGTTGTAAGTTAGTTTGCTTTAGATCTGGGCTGAAAAATGAGCAAAAACTACCTGATGGAACGAGTGGCGCCCTCTGAAAACTCGGATGGAACTAATAGGAATGAATGTAACATGTTTCAATAGTGACTTTTTTAGAGTTACAAATTCTCCTCCCCAATCTTATAAATTCTTGGAATTATTTATAAACCACAAACTAACCAAGGTCCGAGGTGGGGAAAAACTAGTGTAGTTTTTGCCATGCGTCGTGGCAAATGCGGACACTTGAAATCCGAAGTAGAGCAGACGGATCGTGGTTAGAGCGGGCAGGTTTCTTCACACACCCTCCCCTTTCCCCCCGAGTAAGTATCTCGCAGACATGTTTTCCCGCGTATCAAATGTGTCGTGGTATACTAGCGCAAATTTAAAGGGACATAAATCCTTCCGGTATGCCGTGCGACCCGCTGAGAATAGCGTTTGCAACATTTACACAGGTTAGAGTTAATGTCGCAAAATCGTCTCGCACGAAAGAAAAAAAAACAAGAAAATGACTGCGTTGGCAACATTTACATAAACGTTTGAACTAATATCGAAAAACTGAGTCATTCAGGAAAGCCAACAGGGATGCATGTGCCTTTAAGGTTTCATATTACGATTTTTTTTACAGGAAGGCATGCTTCCGTTTTCCTGTAAAAAAAATCGTAACGGAACGGAAAATCGTGGTTAAAAATTGAAATCTGCCCGACACGATAAAATGAGTTATTTATTTTAAAAATGTCTGCTTCAGGAGCCGAGTTTAACTGCTGAAATACGTGTCGGTTATGCCCAGATAACAGCCCGTGTTCCTGTTTATAAGAAAATGTTGAAAACTGCGTTACAATTGCTTGTTTATTATTGTATTTTGAAACCCTAATAGTCTACAATCTACATAATGTCTGCTGGAAGAATTCCTCCAAAACGA